>JBBPMP010000106.1:37545-61528 GCA_038090395.1 Boletales sp. KT-2023a | reverse complement strand
CTTCTTCTTCTTATTTTATTATTATTACTGTAAATAAAATAAAATACAAGCCTCCCTTCCTCCGATTCAACGTGCTGTGTATTCCTGTCCCCCACCGCCAGAGTGGCGTCGCACGGACGGGTCTTTCACTATGTGTAAAGTCCTTATCTTGCCTCCGTTACACTCCACCAAGGGCCCGTACCCGAGCGGCGTCCACAATCGGTTCTTCCGCGACGGCGATTCCGCCGCCACGATCACCCAACTTGGCCCTCAGGCTTCAGGCCACACACTTCTCCCGTTTTCGCCGCTCTCGTCTCGTGACTCTCCGCAGGCGTGATCATGCCTATAGCCCCCGTTATCAGTGCACCCGACTGATCCCACTGATGGAACATGTGGTTTGCGCCCAGCACGACTTCAAACATTAATGTCGAGCCCATCCGTTCCCGGGCCATGTGAGTCATTTTTCCCTAGGTTCAGCAGGTTGGTATGCGTCTCTTTGAAATATCATCCGCATGGTTGAAACCATGCTCGCTCGCTGTGCGCTTGGCGCCATCTATTTTCCGTGTCGGTGTCCCTCAACAGAGCACAGTATGATGACACATCCGCTCAAGTTTACAGCATCTCGTCATCCGAATCTATGGTTAGATTTTGAGTAATTTCTGATGGAACTACACACTTACACGGTAGCATCAAGCTAACCTGGATGTGCCGGAACGGAATATGCTAATCTATGGCTCGCTAAGCCAGTCAAATATCGATTCATTGAAAAGACATCCATTGGCAGGTAAGCTTGGTGCAGTGAAGTCTCCCCCCGATACTACCTACCTGTGTTCCAAGCATGAAGCACGTCCTCTCACACCAATGACAGCGACTTTACCGGGAACGTCTTCTATCGCACAATCCTACCTCGAATGACGTCGCCGCCGACTCTAGGACACACGCTATGAAACTGTACCTGGTCGGAGGAGGTGCGTGGGTTGAAGTACGAACTAGTGTCTGCCGCCTTATAACTCATGGTGGCTAAATTTAGCAATCGGCGTCACACTACAATCTTATGCCAGATTTCATGGCGTTCCGGAATCCATGGGAATCCGACTCAAGATATCTGTGCCCTTCCACGAGGCTTTTTTTTTCAGTGACAGCCCGATTCAAACCGCAATTCGTCAAATGTACCGTATTGTGCCTGAGTGTTACCGTCTGATGATCCGCAGTGCACCCAAGTATCTTGCGCTATCACCAGTGCAGGGCGGCGGGATTCTGCAGTGCAAAAATAGGTGTCATACCCGACTGCTCCAATGATCATTTACGCAATCCAAAATGAATCTATTTCAATTTGATGCGACATCAGATTTGCTGTGTGGAAGATAGCGAATTCGATAAGTAGCCCGCTGCGCACCGATGACACAGTGGGATCGGGCCCAGCGGACTCTTTCCCTTTTGGTTCACGCGGTGCAAGTGCGCCAACTTGAATGGGATACCAAACCGTGGAGACAATGTAACCTGATCAAATGACCCAGAAGCGAAGGAAACACTCCGTCTACTACAATACCGGTGTATACTACGAAGCCGCTCCATCCATGCAACACCTTGATATTTAATGATCACAGAGTATGCTTTAAATAGACGTGCACACTGTATACACTCGTGTACCCAGCGACAGCATGACAGGCACCATCGACATCGCGAGCGTTTTGAGTTGAACAACGGTGCCTGTCACCCGCCCTGTATGAAGTTACCCGTAACAAGTCCAGGACTTGTCGCCGCGTAGGTTAGACGATTTGAATTTCGTCGATTTGGATGTCGCAAAAAGGTTCATACAGATATAAAATGAGCTTTTACGCGAGAAACGCAAGGCACTTGCGATATGATTGATGTTGTCGGACACTCGGTTGTGTCTCACGCAGCCAAGGCAAGTCCATTCGAGAACACATGTCATTGACCACAAATACAGACGATGAAAAGAGACCCGATATCTACTCATCCTCCAGATCGGAATCTCCAAACAAAGAAGGACCGGCAAATGTCATATTAACATCCAGTTCGGCTGTAGGAGTTCCGACAATAACACCAAGGGGGGATAAAGTTCGAGCATGATCGAGTCGAACGCAGCGAATCACAGGGGTCAACGGTGCCTCTTGCAGCGCCTGAGCTTCGACGCAAGAGTCGAAGTCACCCCATGTAGCAGAAGAAGACCCTGTACCGAACAGCGCCTGAGCGGGGGCATCAGCGGACGGTGACTCGAATGCATCGAGAACCAAATACTTCTTGGTCGATCATCCCGGGTGTAGGAGGGTCTGCGCCAGACACGCGAATATTATCCATGAGTGGGTTATCAATCCCAGTCCGAAAGAGGGTGGCATCAGGTAAACGGGCATGACAAGCTTCTACTCTCTCCACCGAGACATAACCCACGCCTTCTCTATTTTGCGTAAAAGTGATCACCGGGGATTGTGCGGCGGGTGATCCACACGGGTTGAGTTTCATGATTCTACCAATCGCTTCCCAAGGATGAGGATCAGATAAGAAATCGATCGGAACTTTGTTTGGTGCGTCGTCTTCAGCGACTTCGTGGCACGTTAAGCCCAGGATGGCGTCGTCCCCAAATGGAAATATATGTCCAAAGTCGCTGTGGCCGGTCGACAGGGAAACGTTATTGTTGTAGGGCGCTATGTGGAATTGCCTTGCTTCGGACGTCCCCTCGCCCGAATCTGCAGACGAAATCATGCATTGTTCGTCCATGACGACGGAGGCTTGACGAAATGTCTCCGATAGCTGACGAGATATCGGCCGAGGAACAAAACAAGACTTTACGGTGGTTATAGAAGTGTCATCTTCAGGACGGTAGTCCCGTCGTCCAAACCGAATAGCAGCGGAAAGTGAGGTGTCAAGGTCAAGAATTGAGTAATCCGATGGTTGCGAACTGGAAGAAAAGGGTGATGACCGAGGGAGTGGATAAACTGGGCTCGGATATATATTGGACGGACCGACTTCGTGACCACCTGTGACTAAATGCAATTCTGCAAATCCAAAATCTTCCTCAATGGTATTCCAAGGCATCTCATCACGCATGCTGGAAGGAGAATCAGGGTTTGAAATATCACTGTCCATGATGTTGCATCTCGGATTCCGGCCGGGCTCGCGAAACATTTTGTGTATGTGTCTTGGGATTCCCGGGCATGTCACTGGGAGGTCAAAGCCGTGGTCCGAAATATCGATAGCTGAGTCCTGTGGATCAAGACGTGAATATTGCCGCAAGCGAGTCTTCCGAAACTGTACCTCGGAGGTAAGACAAGCTTGCGTTGACCGTCCGACCAACACAGGTGGTTGCGTATGTTCGACGTATGCACTTTTATCAAGCTTCGGTGCATTCATACCGACGAGGGAAGGTTGTTGCAAGATGCGATCAATGGCAACCCGCACGGACATATCTTGATAACTATGTCAACGAAAAGGAGATCCAGAAGAAACCGGACAGACGATCCGAAGTGTCAAGCATACTGAGGACTTTGGAGGGTTTGTTGCACTCTGTCTTGTTGCTAGATGGTCCGGACGGGACAAGCTCGTCTCTAGTAACTCTTCTCGAAGGACTGGCAGCATCACGATGCGCATGTGCCAGGGAGAACGCAGGCGAAAATGAAAGAGCCGGAACGCTCGTATAATGTCGGTTTTCCTGTGTCGCGCATAAGGCAGAGGCAAGACGCTGTTTTCTGAAGTGGCGCCTTTGTGCACGCCCAACGACATCCCTTGATTTCGCCCGTGCAGTATTTCTAGGAATACGTTTTATGTGTGAGACGATAACTGTCAGCGGAAGAACTGAACCTTTTCCCGCCCATGTAGTTGGCTCCAACCATTGATGTAGAAGTCCTGCCGGTGTCCTCTGTGGTTGCAGTTGCGGTACTGCGTCTGAGTTGTACTAGTTCGGCACAATCTCGGCAGGAGCTCGGATTTTGGGTCGGATTGAACTTCGACAACACCACCCATTGAGCAAGACCTTCAACAATACTAGCGAAGGAAATGGTATGTACGTCTTCGATCTACTAAGTACTGTTTAATTTGTCATTCACGACTTGCAACAGGCATGCTACGATATCATAACGGAGCCCTCCGCGTCAAACGGTGAGGAGGTGCGCCTTGACGCTGAGGAAAGCTCTGCGCTCGAGTTTCTGCTGGAACGTCGACGTGGCACTGTGCTTAAAACCCCACTTGGCGGCTCGCTGTTCATTCATGTCAAGGAGAATTCACACTCGTATGCTTATGGTCCAAGCGGGATTGCTGGCCTTCTACACAATCGCTATGCTGCTGGTTGTGTATTATTTGCGTCCATTGGTGGTTTGTCTTTCGGATATGACCAAGGTGTCATTGCTACCGTCCTTGTTATGAGGGATTTCCTGGCTCGGTGGCCTGTCGGACCTTGGGAGAAAGGGTTGATGAGTATGTTTCTACCTGCACCAGAACGCGTACATTATGTGATTCTGTGTTCGTTGCAGCTGCAGCGCTGGAGCTCGGCGCTTTATTCGGTGCTCTACTGTCTGGCATTCTCGCAGACAAGTATTCTAGGCGACATTCTATATTCTTGGCTTCAGGTATACTTACTGTTGGTTGTGTCTCATCTATTCACTCAATGGACGCCTGAAGTCATATTCTGCATTGGTTCTGGATTGCAAGCCAGCACTCATAATTTCAATGACTTGATTGTTGGAAGAGCTATTGGTGGACTTGGCGTTGGAGCATTGAGGTAATTTCAGTGGCCTACCATTCAAGGGCAAATGTTAACTCTAAGAAGCATGCTGTCACCGCTTTACATGGCCGAGATTAGTCCTCCAGAGCTCCGAGGATCCCTCATGGCTATCGAACAACTCGCTATTGTTCTTGGAGTCGTTCTGGGTTTTTGGATTGGTTTTTTTTCGCGCAACAGTGAGCTTGCCGTGTCATAGCAGGCTCAATCTGATCTAGTTCATATGATTTATAGTTTCCGGCTCAGCATCTTGGAGAATTCCTTTAGCATTACAGTTGTTTCCTGGCATATTACTTTGTCTTGGTTGCTTCCTTCTCCCGCCATCCCCGCGTTTCCTCGTTTTGCATGGACGCTTAGATGACGCGATGCATTCTCTTGCAAGACTTCGCCTGCGGACGCCGGAACAAGCTGCTAATGATCCTCTTCTCCAGGTATCACAAATTCTTCTGAAATGAAGCTAGGTCTAATGGTTGTCTTTAGCTTGAGTTGCTGGAAATGCAAGTAGATGTTGCTCTTGTCCAACATGGCACGGATGCCAAGGATCGGGGTGGCATCATGAGTAGGTGGGGCGAGTTGTTCCGCTCGAAGTATCTTCCTCGGACGCTCATAGGCATAATGATGATGTTCTTCCAACGTATGTGACATTTCTATTTATTTAGAGTTATATTTATCTAGCCGCAGAGTGGAGTGGGATCAATGCCTTGCTATATTATGGTCCCACTCTGATAAGAAATATTGGGTTGACGGGAGAGCAAGTCACTCTTCTGGTTGCTGGTGGTGTGGGTATTGTGCAAGCCATTTCTGTGATACCTGTGATATTGTACCTTGACCGATGGGGTGGGTAACAGCAACTACTCTTCGGTCGATGTTGACTCATTGGTTGTAGGGCGTAAACCGCTTCTAAAATGTAAAACCTTTTTTCTTCAAAATTGCATTGTTTTACATCTGCTACAGGGGGCAGTGTAGTTATGACCATCTCTCACTGTTTGATTGCCATATTGGTATTGTAGTACCTCTTTCCCTTCTTGCTGTTACTAATGAAAATCCCATCTTAGATCCTCCAATATGGAGATGACTGGCTGTCATACCCTGGTGCTGTTTGGCTTGCAGTATTGTATGTCAAATTAATCTGTCATGCATAATGCATGACATGTGTATGCTCTTTATGTGTTCTGATGGATGAATGCATAGGTGCATCTATACTTTCACTGCAGCTTATGGAATGAGCTTTGGACCAATTGCATGGATCCTTCCTAGTGAGGTGTTCCCACTATCAATCCGAAGCAAAGGTGTCTCCTTGTCAGCAGCTTCCAATTGGATAAATAATTGTAAGTTCTGTGCTCTTGAGTGAAGTGTGGGTATTGTCATAGCATCATGATATTCATAAATCATTTTAAGTTCTCATTGGGCTTGTTACCCCTGCAATAATGGAGATTTCCTCAGTGTATGTCCACTGTGCTCTCTTTATGTAAATCCCACAAGCCTCTCTGCCTGACAACCATCCCTTGTCTCTGATCAGTGCCACATTCATAACTTTTGGTTGTGCATGCTTCACAGCTCTTCTGTGGTCAATTTATGTTGTACCTGAGACAGCAAATGTCTCACTGGAGGAGATTGACATGCTTTTCAATTCCTTTGCTGCTCAAGAGGATTTACAGAGGAAATTTGAGGTATGTTGCATTGTATCCAAACCATTTGTTGTAAAGTATTGACATTTGTCATCAGCTTGAGCATGATCTTGGTGTACATGACTTGATAAATCATTTGGTGGTAAATTGTGATTGAGAAGTCATGGTTGTAGTGATATGTATATACAATTCTATAATGTGCTCTTGAACAGAACAGGATCTATTACTGAATAATATCTGTGATACATGTACAGAGCTATGTATTCCATAACCAATACTAACGTTATGCAAAAAAAATGTTGGCTTTGTGCAATTTTGTATGGATAATTACCACCTTGCAACATGAAAGGATATGTATGAGGGCAGTATGCTGTGCCTATAAGGTAGTGAATGTCTTTGTGGAATGCATAACATATATGACATCCAGGAAAGATAGGTTGTGGTCTAGCCAGATTGGAAGGATGTTGTTGGAATAACCTATGGGTGCATCAGCATGAGCACCATTGTGATATACTGTGTTCAATTGCATAGATTTGTTGTTTGGCACTTTTTTATGGAACAGATTCCACATGCTATCATCTGTGACACTGGAAACTCCTGTATGTGGAGTTCTTTCTACAGAAAAGCCCCCAGGAAGGTAGTTGTACAGGCACGGTGTAGCTATATTTAGGTGATCGATTGGTCACGCAACGTGTTACTTTTTTGCCTCGAGGTCTGCACATCGCCATCGCAATGATGAAACATTCCCAAATTTTCCGACGTGGCAAACGCCGCTTCGGCTTGGATCCGTGCGCTCTTTTTGAGCGGGCCGCGCTCGAAACTCGTGTTCCCGCTGTCTCGTAAACTCCAAGTCTGTTGAGTGTTCATACACGCTGCCTGCCACGCCTTTCGAGATCTTTCAACACCCCATTACCGCGTGCTCGCTAGAAATAGGTTCTGCTTTAAGATGGATCCATCACACTCTACTCCCCTCCACCGCCAATATCAATCATCGCGTCCCATTCCACTCTCTGACCAGCAAGCCTTGCCGACACGCCAGCAGTCCCGTCACAAACGACTCTCCACTTTCTCCAATTTGTCTGCCTTTACAAGACAAGCAATGCCTTCCAGGTTTAACATCATTCGAGCGAGTCTCTATGGTATGCGTGCACACTAAGATTCTGCAGTCACGTCAATTCACCCGTTCCAGCTGTGGTTTTAGCTTGGACAATCATATGCCTAGCCATCGCAGGACACTTCCAAACTCTACTGGTCATCACAGATCTCAGTATGTAACTAGCTTATTTTTTGCAATCTCCATCCGTTGTTCATTTACCACTCAGCCCGATTTGTCCCATTCGCAATATTCGTGTGTAGCTCAAGCTTATTGATCCTCCTTGTTCTGTGAGTAATCCGAGTGTGCGTGTGCTTGCGTGTATTCCTGACTTCCGCCAGTCTCATTTGTAGTGCTCTTCGCAACCGCAACCCCATTTCCACCAGAATAGAGCTAGGATGTTTAGGTTTGCTAGGAACATTTTGGCTTGGTGCGTCTCAAAGAAGTTTATGGTATAGTATTATACTCAAGTACACGTAGCTCTTGGCGCATTTCTGGCCAGCTCTGACTCAGAGAATGCAGATGTTGAGTGCTTCTCGACCGTAGACGGCTCCGAGGTCGTTAATGCAGCCGGATGTATGTTTTTAGCATTCTGTGTGAAACTTGAAGGGCTAATCAACGTTTTCAGTCTCTACAGAAACCTATCAAGCACAATATCGTGTCCTCGAGGCATTCTCCTTGTTCAACGTTATTCTGGGTAGGTCGACCACCTTTGGCCTCTACCCGTTTCTGAACCTGTCATAGTGTGGGGATTCCTTCTTTTCCTCCTCGGGATGGCTTTGAAGCACTACTATCGAGTGAACCGCAACGTGTGGTTCACCCCGGTCACGATTTATCCCTGGTTTGGCCCAAGATCGAAAATGTCGAAGCTTCCCGCACCCATTAGCACTCGTTCAAGAGGCAGGGCCTTGGCCGACGAGAAAGTTGATTCTGAACTTTGGAAAAACGGTCCGCGTCAGAATAACTCACGTCACCCTAACCTCCCCTCGGGCAGACACACAGCTCCCGCAAGGGCACACACTGTAGACCACTACAAGAGAAATGCATCACCCCGTCGGTGACGGATGAACTGTGTTCATCTTCTACTCATCTATTTTGGTTAGACCATCCTTGATTCCCCGCACTGTTTTTATGTTCCTTGATAGGAACCATGTACATACGTGTAGGTAGCTCACGTTGAACGTGTTGAGCTGGATGTAATCTAGAGTCGGATAGCCGGCAGGTGTTGCACGACTAGTAGTAGAAGTCATGTACTGTACTATACTTGCCACGTTTACGCCTAGGATTTGAACCGACAATGCGGATCATTCGCAAAATGCAATGAGGAAAGGAATATGCGAATAGCCAGCGCGCAGACGTGACTGCCACTTTGCGGACAGCTAGAATGGTGTCGAATCCCAGCGGTCAGCGTAACAAACCGACCACCAAGTGGGACGGCCTCATGGGGCCCTTGTGCGTTCATATAATCCTCGGGTTCCAACGGAGCACCGGGCGGAATGCGGACCTGACATGGGAAGTGGGCATTGCGCGAGCCGGATGGGGGAACGTGTGTGCGGGATAATCAGTATGGTTCGACTCACACCCAAATATGAATGCCCAAACGCTCGAGCCGTTTTCCCAGGTGTCTCTCCCATAACACTCCAGCATTCCGACGAAACAAACGACCTGAAATACTCTGAGAAAATTCGTTGCGATGACCATTCTTTTTGCCAACTTGAGGTTCATAGGCTATGGTATGCGATTTATTTTCTTCTGCATTTCAGGCGATCTCCATCCGTGATCAGTGTTCGTCTTCTGCCTCTCTGGAGCCGTACTTGGTTTGGCAGCCAATTTTGCAGAGCTCTTCTTGCCGAGTATCAATCGTAAGTTCGCTACTCCCCTTACCTTGCTCCTCCTTCAAACCATTCATCCCACTAGATGACTTCACCATTTTTTCACTCGTCGTGCCCTCAACGACGCTCTTTATTTTCTTGCTTTTGTAAGGTTATTCGTGTGATGAATCGTGTCTGTTGTATTCGAATCACGCACAGATTACAGTTTGCACAACCCATCGTCGAAGTCACCATGCACTTTATTCTGGGGGTCTTGTGGTTAGGTGGGTTTCGCTTCATATGCCATCTGATAGGCCATTCAATCTCAATCATACAAATAGGCATGGGCGCCTGGTCCGCGTACGTTCAACATTGCGCACATGTTCAATAGCCAAATAACGACACATCACAGTGATATTATCGGCTTCGTTCAATGTTACTCGCAAGCCGGTGTGACTCAACCGACGAGGAACGGAACGAGTAAGCTTTTAGTTGTAGCCCACATGCACAGAAACTTATACACGAGATTCTAGTGTCTGCAGAGACGTATTGCTATGAAATGAAGGTCATAGAGGCGCTTTCATGGTGTATCTTCGTGATGTGTGCGTATTTTGGAGTTGATTGATTCAATCACGTTGTGATGATCGCCCCCTTCAGTTACAATCTTCTTCCTGATAGTGGTCACTCTTACAACACGCGCGGTCGTTCTGGGGCGGTGATTGACTTTGTCATATTATTGGATTTTTTTTGGTGGCTGACGTTCTTTTAGCGTTTATGCCTGGCGGGAGCATACCTCGCAGCTTGGCTGGTTTGGTGAATGGCCCGCGTACCCCACGGAAGGGATACGCCCGCGTGGACCTCCGTATGTCTATGGACCTCATCCCCACGCATATGGCATACAGCCAGGAAACTATGTACAGCAGGCGCCTGGACACTCGGTCGTTATCCATCCGGGTGTCAACGGTGCGCCTGCGATGGTCACCCAAGTACCTGGGATCGTATCACCAGCCTGAGTTCCCATTACTGCCTCGTACAATGTGGTCACGACATGTAAAATTGGATAATTCGACATTATGAACGACACGACTGTTATGTTCGGTTCTGTACCATAACCCTGCATCGATAGTTCGT
Organism: Boletales sp. KT-2023a; assembly: GCA_038090395.1. Taxonomy (NCBI): domain Eukaryota; kingdom Fungi; phylum Basidiomycota; class Agaricomycetes; order Boletales; species Boletales sp. KT-2023a. The sequence goes on along the minus strand of JBBPMP010000106.1, from coordinate 51,151 downwards.
TTTCGGCGAACAATAAATATTTACCATTTACCATAATAAACTTGCGCCGCGTGTCTCAGGTCAGAAAAAGGGCAATGGGTTATGTTTGGTTTCCCACCCAGTTTCTTGTTTATTCCCCTTCAACGATATGGCACTGTTCACCGATCATCCGTTCAGACATGTTATAAAAGGTATTTTGCGCAAGACCTAATGCACTTGACGAATTCACCGACTGCGATGACTAGCTATAGTTGCGTTGGTTCTGGGACACTTCATCATGAAAATGTTGCCACACTCCATTCGCAAGTCGCCATTCTTTCGGGAGCTGATATATTGAACCGAGCGTTTCAAATTCTAGAGGTCGTTCACTTAACACAAACATCGGTGACAGTCCTGGCAATCGGAGCGCTCATTTTCTTGTGAGTCTTTGACCCGGGTGTTCACGGGCAGAGAACGTCGACAGATGAATGTTGCAGAGTGGTAAAGCATCACCGGAGCGAAGGCCAAGTGCTGTCGCGGAACCAAGAAGAGCTTATCCTGATCGCAGCTTTCGGCGCGTTCTGGCTGGGTACGCTCTTTTTCAAATTTCGTTGGTCTTGGATCTGAGTGGATGATCGACAGCGTTTCTTTTGGCGATGAGAGCGTTCAACCAGTCTAGCGTCGATCTCGATTTTGCTCACCCTCGCAACCTTTTCTCGTCCAGCAGTGGGACTGCGGAGAGTAATGTGGTGGGTGCCGGCGGCCGGCGGGCACCTGCTGCCTACAACGCACCTTCTGCTGAGCGTAATGCTGCCGCCTACGGACGCCCAAAGACCGGCTACCGCAAGGAACACCCATGCAATCCGTATGACGAATACTGTGTCACAGAAGAGTGGGCCTTCTACTGATACACTTGATGGTTATGACGCTGTCCCAAACGAGATATACGATTGACCTGTGAATTTACGAATTGTTGTTTTATCTTGTCTTTGTTTTCTTTTGTAACTTGACGTACGCGTTTGTCTCGAGTCTGCCCAGAGCCTCGGTGAGGGTCTGGCAAGGAATAAATTTGTCTATTGCTCACTGGGTCGGCGACTCATGATAGTTTCCGGTCGGTCGCGACCGGAAAAGGAGTGTTCCGGCCGAGTGCCGCTTAAGTATCTCCGGTAGCCGACAGAGGTCGTCATCCCAGCCTTGAGCAATTGCTTCACATTCTACTCATACCGTCAACACAGCACAAGCGAATATGATAAGTACACTCCCGTTCACAGTCGATGTACAGCGGGACTAACATGCGTCTTGGAATACTCGACGAAGCGCCGTATCGAAACCGATGTCATGAAACTGCATGTCCCCATCCCATCCCACTCATTCTCATCTGACTCTGCCATCCTGCAGATTGATGTCGGATTATGAGGTTACCCTTGTAAACGACAACATGCGCGAGTTTTATGTCCGCTTCCATGGACCCCCAGAAAGCAAGTGACGTCCAGAGTTCGAGCGACCGAGGTTAATAAATGATTACATTTCATAGCCCCGTTTGCCGGCGGAATATGGAAGATCCATGTTGAGCTGCAAGCTGATTATCCCTACAAATCTCCTAGTATCGGCTTCATGAACAAGATCTTTCACCCCAACATCGACGAACTGTAAGTGACTGCCGTCGGTCGTGGTACTCGGAGTGTTAACTGACTCGTTTTGAAGGAGTGGCTCGGTGTGTCTGGATGTCATCAATCAGACTTGGTCACCCATGTTTGGTTCGTGTACCCTTTCACTGTTGCAAGTGATCCCGTGCGTGAACTGTTATTCAAGATATGATCAATATCTTTGAAGTATTTTTGCCCCAACTCCTCCGCTATCCAAATCCGAATGATCCCTTGAATGGGGAAGCTGCGGCGCTGATGATGCGGCACCCAAAGGAATACGAAGCTAAAGTTAAAGGCAAGCAAACTTGACGTGTGCTAATTCTAGTGCCAATTTCCGTCACCCGTGCAGAATACGTGCAGCGATTCGCAACCAAAGATGCGATCGACGCTGCAGACAAGGCCAAAGAGGATGAAGACGGAGAAATGAGCGAGGTTGGCAGTATGAGTGATGAAGCTGACGCCTCTTGATGACAAATGTCTGATTCGGTCCGCCATCAATATGGCTGAAACACGCCACTCAACCATGTTTCCTCTCAATCCTGACTCCGTGTACACCGCTGTCGCATTTACGAACCATCCTGTCGTGATTTGCTGAACCTTCAGGAGAATACCCCTTTCGTCGGATGCAACTTATCTGTCCTACTCTTTGTAATTGCTGTGCCACTACATAGTCTGAGATGATACGATTATCGCGCTTTTGTATCCTGTTGTACGATCATCTAGGGAAATTTTGATAAGCTGCCTGAGCTGCCTGCCAATGGCAGCCGAAGCAGCCAAAGGACACACGACTGGCTAGCTGGGAGCCGGGGTCCCGGCGGCTGATGATGAAATTAGTGGTGGGACCAACTCGTCGACTTTTTTCTGAATGTCTGCAGCAGCCTGTGAAACTGTAAGTGCGCGCAGACACGGGAAAGAAATAAAATATTCACCTTCATGAGCGTGTCTATCTGCAACTTGACACTTTCCACGGTCGCAAGTTTAATCTTGCTCTGCTTGAGAAGCTCTTCCTTTTGGGACGAGAGTTCTTTGCGTCGGAGATCGAGTCTGGTGAAGGATTGAGCAAGCGGCTGACGACCAAAGTTGAGATGGAAGCGCCACCTCTGTCGCTCAGCGAGCTCGAAGCTTAGGCGGTTAAGCATTAACTGATGTGCGTTTTCGAGGACATCCTGGGTACGAGCCTCTGGTGGGGCGAGTTCCTGGAACTCTGCGAGGGCGTGGAGGGGGACGTCCTGGTAGATGGATCTAGGCGGGTAAGGCCAGGGGCGAGAAAAGGGCGAGGGAACGACATACGCGAATTGGCGACACTTGTCGATCTCGCGCTCAAGGTGGCGTTTCTCATAGAGCAGATTTTGGAGACCGAGGTGTGTCTGATCCATGTCTTGCCTGGCATCGGCGGTGGCCTGTTTGTTGGCACGGGTGGCAATGTTTGCGGCTCTGTTGAGAGCCTTTATACGGGCCAGAAGTGCGCTGGCGCGTACATGGAGCGTGGTGGGGTCTACATTCGCGTAGGCAGGGGATACGAGGTCCTGGAAGTGTTTAAACTCGGACATGGTCGCAATGATCAGTATTTCCGGTTTGGGCGTTCGCTGACAGAGACACGCTCTCACGTTACTGCGAATATTAATACTTAAAGCAAGCCAGCAAGCCCGCCCTGCTCATCAACGCTCCACATCCATCTATTCACATAATGTCGACACCAGCACAACGCGCCCGCTCTGGCACGATCCCCTCTATGGAGACCAGTGGAGAGTCACTGAGAGATAACACTGTCATCGTAGGTGCGCACCCCTGTCTTGCCCTTATCTTGGCCCCATTCTAAAGCCCGCCGCCAGTGTTTGGTGCGTCTGGAGACCTGGCCAAGAAGAAGGTTTGCAATCCTTGTTTTTTTCTTTCTCGCACACCTTCTTGATGTGCTACAGACGTATCCCGCCTTGTTCGGTCTGTATCGCATCGGGTATCTCCCGAGAGATGTCCATATCGTTGGGTATGCGCGTACAAAAATGGACACGGAAGAGTACCACAAACGCATTACGTCCTATATTAAGAACCCGAACGACGATCCTGCGATCGCGGCCAAGCTCGAAGAGTTTAAAAAATGCTCGACGTACGTTGCTGGTGGCTACGAGGACGGCGAGTCGTTCGTCAACTTGACCAAACATCTGGAAGAGATCGAAAAGGGATACGTTACTTCAAACGTTCACCGTGTGTTCTACCTTGCGCTTCCGCCCTCTGTCTTTATCCCCGTGGCGAAAAACGTCAAGGAACACTGCTACTCTGACAAGGGCACGAACCGGATCATTGTGGAAAAGCCGTTTGGAAAGGACCTCGAGTCATGCCGCCATCTTCTTGGCTCACTCAAGGAATCATGGAAGGAGGAAGAAACGTATCGAATTGACCATTATCTCGGCAAGGAGATGGTCAAAAATCTGCTTGTTCTACGGTTTGGGAACGTCGCTTTGAACGCAGCTTGGGACAGAAACTCGATTCAAAATGTGCAGATCACATTCAAGGAGCCGTTTGGTACGGAAGGACGTGGCGGATACTTTGACGAATTTGGTATCATCCGAGACATCTTGCAAAACCGTGAGTGAGGCTAGGGTGTATAGGAAGAAGTGACGCATGTGCGCGTTTCAGACTTGTTGCAGGTTCTGAGCATCTTGACGATGGAGCGGCCGGTGTCGTTCAACTCGGAGGATATACGGGATGAAAAGGCACGTGCCTTGCAAAGAAGGGGGAGCGTTGTTCTCACAGGTGTTGGATAGGTCAAGGTTTTGCGGGCGATTCCAGCGATCAAGCATGAAGAAACGCTTTTAGGGCAGTACGTTGCTGCGAACGGAAAGCCGGGGTACCTGGACGACGAGACTGTTCCGAAGGGCTCGGTGTGCCCCACGTTCGCGGCGACGGTGCTGTGGATCAAGAACCCGAGGTGGGATGGAGTACCATTCATCCTGAAAGCGGGGAAAGGTGAGTGGAATGATCGAGGGATGAGAACGAAGAGTGACCGGAGGTGTACAGCGCTGAACGAAGCCAAGGTGGAGATTCGGGTGCAGTTCAAGGATGTGACGGAAGGGATTTTTGCAGATATATCACGGAACGAACTGGTCGTGCGGATCCAACCGTCGGAAGCAGTGTATCTGAAGCTGAACACGAAGACACCAGGATACGCGTTCCGTGCGATCCCGACGGAGATGGATCTGACATACAAGAGACGGTTCACGGACACGAAGATCCCAGAGGCGTACGAGGCACTCATACTGGACGCGCTCAAGGGAGATCATTCGAACTTTGTGAGAGACGATGAGTTGGATGTAGCATGGAAGGTGGGTGTGGGCGGAGGGAGGGGTGAACGTGGCGGGTATGAATGATGTGCTGATCTGGGACGTACAGATTTTCACACCGATCTTGCACTGGATCGACGGAAAGACAAGCGTTGCCCCGCCGAAGCCATTGCCGTACCCATACGGATCGCGTGGACCGTCGCAGCTGGACGGGTTTATTGAAAGACTTGGATACAAGCGATCGACGAACGAGTAGTCAGTGGGGTTGATTACCTAACAGAGATCTGCTGACATGACTAAATTTAGTAACTGGCCAGTGACGAACGCATCAAATCTGTGATCACATTGTACAATACATGACGTAATAAGACTAGTTAGAAATGCTATCCACGTGACTTGTTCGATCTGTTCCCTTGGATCGTGAGCGTCGTCGACGGTCGTATGGCTCGTCGAGACAGATCCCCCGCCGACGTCGTGCATGCGTGTCCGTGTGCTCGCCCGTCCGCTGTCTGCGTGCGTGTCTGGTAAGTCTTAAAACCCCCCCCCCCTCCAGCAAAAAAAAAAAACAAAAAAAAACAAAATGTTCCCTTCTCCCCGCGACCTTCTCCCCGTCTTCCACTGCCCTCTCTGTCCCCCCGGCTCGACCCTCTCCGCACCGACCACCCTCCGCTGTGGACACACCTTCTGCGCCAGGCATGTCTCCTCCACCCTCTGCCCCCTGCCCTCCTGCTCTGCCCAGCAGCAGTCCTTCACCCCAAGCATACCCCCCACCTCCCGCGTCGCCTTCTTCCCCGCACCCCTCCCCCCCCAGAACACTTCCCCCGCTCATTCTCACCCTCCTCTCGACGTCACCGTAAACAACATCATCCACATCATCCATGCCGCAATCGATCCCGTCCGCTTTCCCGCCCCGCTCGGATCCTGCTCCGATGACGATTCCGATCCCGAGGACACCCCTCATCGCCACAACGCTGGCCCTACGTCACCGCCCCATGATTTCGACAAGTCCCTTGCCGCCGAGCTTTCTTGCAAAATTTGCTTCATGCTGCTCTACCAGCCCGTCACGACGCCTTGTCAACACGTACGTCCCCCCTCCCATCCCTTCTTCCCTTCTTACCCACCCCCGCCCAGACCTTTTGTTCGCAGTGTCTCCAGCGTGCCCTCGATCACAGCATGTTGTGTCCTCTCTGTCGCCAGGACTTTCCAGGCTTCGCTTATTTTCAGGAACATCCCCACAACAAGATCATTCTCTCTCTCCGTGAGCTTCTTTCCCTCACTCCATTCCGTCCTCGTTCACCCTTCCTCCCCCAGTCCTCAAAGCATTTCCCGACGCCTATGCTAGCCACCAGGAGGCCATCGAACGCGAAGAACGCGATACCCGCTTGGACACCCCCATATTTGTCTGCCAACTCTCCTTCCCTGGCATGCCCACTCTCCTCCACTTCTTCGAACCTCGCTATCGCTTGATGCTCCGTCGCTGTCTCGAGAAGCCGTCCCCCACCTTTGGCATGATCATGCCTCCTCGTGCCTCCCCAATCTCGGGCCATGGCATAGTTGCTGGCTGCGAATTCGGCACCATGCTCGAGATCAGGAGTGTTCAGATGCTTGCAGACGGCCGCAGCATGGTCGAGACCTGGGGAACCCATCGCTTCCGCGTACTCGAACAAGGCTCCCTCGACGGCTATATGATCGGCAGGGTCGAGCGCATCGATGATTACGATGACGATCTTGCAGAGTGGGCTTCCCAACAGCGCGACCGCGCCCCCGTGTCCGCTGCCATCGACATCCCCTCTCCCTCTCCTCAACCGCTCACCCGCATATCCCTTCACTTTTCTCCTTTGCCCTCCCCTATCTTGCCCGCTGGCTCTCAGGATTTGCGCACTCCCCGGCCATTCCTTTCTGCTCCTGCCCTCATGGCCACCTGTCACGCGTTTTTGGACCAACTCCGCGCAGGAACCGCCCCTTGGGTCGTCCAGCGACTCAACTACACGTATGGACCCCAGCCCGCTGACAGTGACCCAGCCGCATTCTCCTTCTGGATGGGCATGGTCCTTCCTATTGATGAGCATGAAAAGGCAAAACTCTTGCCTGTCAAGAGTGCTCGTCTGAGGCTGAGAATGGTGGTGGGTTGGATTGAGCAGTTGAATAGCAACTGGTCAGCCCTCTGGCTTTGTTTCGCTACGCGTCCTGACATGCCTTGTAGGTGGTTTACGAGTGGCTGCACCGTGCTATGAACGTCACCGACTACGGTTCCCGGATTCTATGCAGTTTACAACCTCTATATCTTTACCCTCTCTCTCTCTCTACGGTTACGCTGGTCTGCTACCTGCCCTCGCCTCCCGTCTGTTAGCTGTATCCTACCTCTTAGTATTATTGTTCTTCCCCTCCTTTTTTTGGTAAGGACACTGTGGCGTGACATGCCATTGACTGACGGAGTCACGTCAACCCTTGATCGTCTCTTGTCGTGATGAGGCCGCGTCTGTTGATGCCAACGGTCCGCGTGCCAACGCCATACGCATCCGTTCCATCACCCTCTGTCCCACCGATCCGCTCCCCCCGCACAAGACCAGCTACGAATAGGTTATCTGGTGTCCGTTCTCGCTCGGGCTCTACCACTCCCTCGATCGACAAGTCTGGTCCTGTGCCCTTGCCGGTGATATGGAACACCGAGCAGACGGAGGTCACAGACGGGGAGCGCTGGATTGGTCCCAAGTACCAGTTCGAGATCGTCGTAGAGCGCATGGAGCTCGTAGGGTACCAGGTGTATGCCGTTGAGAAATGGCAAGTGTCTGCATCAATGCACGCCGTTGCCTGTTCAACTAGCTCCTCAGGATAGTGGAGCGTACGCGACCAGTGACCGTCCTGACAGTGTACACGGGCGACCCTTCACACAAGGCACGTCTCCGCACCTGCCGCATTTCATGTCGTGCTTGACCACGACTTGGATTAGATCGTCGTGACTGCGCTCAGCCCTGTATCGACCATGGCCCCTGCGGAGGCAGATGCCGAGTTTAAGGCGGCTGTGCAACACCTTCGCAAGCAGAACGGCGCGCGTCCCAGAGAAGTCAGGTTCTTCATGTACTCTCTTCCGTGACGTGTCTCATGCGCGACCAGACTCCGCAGGGGATACTCATGGTGACTTCCCTCGCTCACTTCCGTTCGGATTATACCATCATCCATATTCCCGATGGCGATTTCCTCGCCGTACAAGAACGGCTCTATTCGAACATCAATCTACTTCGCATGGGGTGCAGTGGCCGGAGTGCAGTCACCCTCGAGGAACCGAGGTACCCGCGTATCCTTACTCCGTGGGCATGCTTGACAAGGCTTTCTTGGCAGCGATACAACCAAGGATCGTTTCAAATCAACCTATTTCCTGTCCGATGGTCCGCCGCCCGCAGGTGCATTTCGATCCAAGTCACACTCTCACACGCATACCAGGACGTACTCGCAACCTGTCACCACGCCACGAAATGCTCCCGAACCCTCGACACTTCCTTCCTTGCCATCTCACCCGATGCATGCTACTCATCTCACCCAGATCAATGTATCTCAGATCGGCTCCATTGTCACACCGGGACCATCGCGACACCCATATTTTATGACCTATGTACTCGAGTTGGTCAAGCTCACACAGGCAGCACTTGCGATATGTGGCATGTTCCCCTTGCCACCTCCGCACACGCCGGTAGCAGCCTTCGATGGGTTGCTGTGTGATGTCACTATTGATGGACTACGTCGATGGGTTGCCGAGATCGGCGACAATTTGATGGGCTTCGAGGTGTGTCCGTGTCCGTATAGGTTTAGTGCGTATCATGCAAACACACCCGCGTACAGTCGACAGAGCGTGTCGCAGATCCTAGTATGATCGCTGCGCTCCTGTCGTTCGTTCTCTCGACACGCAACAAGCTTGCAGCCTGGGTGTCAGCCATCACCAAAGACCCTTTTCTGCATCCGCACGAGTTCCTAACCGTCTTATCGTCTTGGGTGCATTCTGCAAACAATTGTAGCACGCAGGTGTCCGTGCAATCTGGGCACTCGAATACAGGAAGCACTTCGTTGAACACTTCGCCTGTCATGCCACTCTCTACGCCACTCACGTCATCGACGCTGAGCTCTCCTGTGATGAACAATCCACTAATGACCGCCATTCCCGCTGCCGTTGTGCCTATTGCCATCACCTACCTCACGCTTGCCTTGCACAGGTCGCTACTTTCCCAGCACGATGCCAAGATCCGACATTCAGACTCGCGAAAGGTCCATCGTGTTATTTTGTCGAAACTAGACTTGACCTCCGATTCCGAGGCGACGGACGAGGAAAGGAAATGGCTTGGAGGGCGCGTTATGGGACTGGTAGGGCGGGCAGGCGTGAGTGGACCCGAGTCTGTCGGTGCACCTACCGCCGATTTGGGCGTGTTCGTTCGAGAGATTGTGAGTGGTCGCGAGCGCGAGCGCGACAGGGGGCGTGAAAAAGAAAAGGATATAGAAAGGGAACGAGACAGGGATAAATCGGGAAAGGAGGGTGAAAGTTTCAGAGAACGCGTGGATGAGAAGGAAAAGGTGGGGGGTAGCTTGAAGGCGTTGTGGTCCGGCAAAGTTGAAGTCCTCGGGAGGATGCGAGAACGCGCAGAAGGGAGGGGATGGGCGTACCGGGGAATGGAACGCGAGAGGGATGGGGATAAACACGGAGATAAGGAGAGAGCTGCATGGAGCGACATGGAAGATCCGGTGGCGAAGAATCTCGGTGATGACGAACTAGCTTTTGGAGGTGCGTGGTCGGGAAAGGTGCAGAAGCGACTCGAGATGTGGGCCGGGTGAGTGTGGAAGTCATTGCCACCAACCTCGTCTTGATGCACACAGGATCAATCGCTCTAAGAAGGCGGTCGAGTCGCCGTTCAAACCAGGACGTGCATCGGCCATTACCATTCCATTGTCCACGCAGTCCTCATCGTCCGGCCACGTGTACCCTGCCTCAGAGCTCCAGGGTCTTGGGATTCCTGCTGTCGTACTATCGCAGTAAGTCTCTGCCCTGATTGCCCGTCCCCTTCATAACCACCAAACACAGCGATAACGGAGACGAGGATGAGCTCTTGAGCAGTGGACAAGTATCGCCTGCATGTACGTCGTTTGACTGCTGTAGCAAAAGTCACCCATTTAATTCACCTTTAGCTGTCTCACGCACACACACCCCTTTTGTTCTGAGCCACTCCGCAGACGTCAGTTCAGCCAACCTTGTCGGCACTGAGAATGAACAGCGACTTGGGGACCATTCGTGGTTGCAAACGCGTCATTACGAGAAGGGACCAAAAGGTTCAGCGTCGAATGACCGGGAGCGGATCACGAGCAATCGCGGTGAAGCGTGGTGGAAGGCGCGGTTAGAAGAGAGTACAGCAAAGAAGGGAAGCAAAGTGGGCCCCCGTCGAGTCAGACGGTATGTCACGATTGCTGCGATAAGGTTCGATCGCTGATATGTGTGACAACAGACACACATTCCACGATCTTGCGTCCGTGCAGCACATGCCTATCCTGCGTATGGACTGGATGCGAATTGATGTCGAGCTGTGCGGGCAGGTGCTCATGATGCGGAGGCGAGAGGCCCATCTAGAGGGGGTCGTCCAGTGTCTCGAGGTGAGCACAGTAATTTATTTCCAGCACCCTCGTGTGACGTTGGAAACAGTACCTGACGGCGACCCTTGCCCATGCGTCGACCGCACTTCGTAACACACACACAGCACATAAGCCGATTATCGATGCACTGACCTCTCACCATCCTGTCGTGCAGGGTGCGGTCATACCCGCCTTGCCTCCGTCATCGTCGCCCGCTCTGCAAGGCCAGGTACCGCCGAGCCTCACGCCGGTCGTGGCCGCGCTTCACGCGCTCCCAGTGCCTCCGCCTGTGCCAGCGCTCCAGTACGAAGCCGCGCAGCTGCGAGTAGACGACATGTGGGCGTCGACGAGGGAGGTGAGGAAGAAGGTATGGGAGTTGCGAAGTGTCGTGTTTGGGAGGGAGAATGTGCTCGGTAGTGGAGGACCGAATGAGATGGGAGCAAGGGGACGCAGGACGGGCAAGGGGCGACGGTGGACGTCACAGTGGCGGCTGGATGGGACAGAGTGTGCGGTGGATGTGTTCGGGCGAACGGAATCGGAGGCGGAGGAAGAGAGGGCGATTGTTGCAGACGGAGAACGATCGGAGGGGGAGGATGAGACAGAGAGCGAGAGGGAATTCGGGGTGGAGGAAAGGGTGTTAGGAGAGGAGGGGGAGAGTGAGGCGATGGGACCAATGTGGTTGTTGCGGGTGTTTATGAGTTGGGGAGCCCGGCTGGGGATCGTGAAAAGCGGGGCAGAGGTGGGTGTGCTTGGTACGAGGGAACCTTCGCCTGGAGCGGGTTTAGGGGGCAGTGGAGCTAGCAGCCCTTGATTCATGATTACCTGTCGGTGTATCACACATGGAGGTTCAAATATGCAACTCTAAGATTGACGGTAATATATAAGCAATGACAATGAAGAGTACTATGCTTTGCGGACGACCTTGCCCTGAGACTTTCTGATAGCGCGTTTGTGATTACGGTCGAGAAGCTAGGGAGGGGAAAGTGAGAGAGGAGGGAGAGAGGAAAGAATAAAGAGACCTTTTTCTGCTCTGCTGCGCTAAGTTTTGCAATTTTATCCTGCTCTGCCTTGCGTTTTGCGGCCTTTTTGTCTTCGGCAGCCTAGAAGGGAGAGGTAAAGGAGGGGAATGAATGAGTAAAGTGGAGACGAACCTCCTCTCTTTTTTCTTTGAGGTGTTCGTCTTTGATCTCTTTTCCAACGTCTTCTCTGACCTTTCTGATCTTTGCTCTTGTTTCCGGGCGTAAGACGAGCTTTCCGGTAGCGAGGGCATCGATGAGAGCAAAGACGGCGTCAACGAGAGGGAGGATGTCATTTGGGCGATAGGTATCGGGAAGGTTGAGGTCAAGAATGACGCGTTTTTGTTTTTGCGCGACGTAGGAGGCAGCCGAGTGGGGTCTCTCGTGGGGCTGGTCAGAGATGGAGAGAGAACGGAGATAGGGGAGCAAGGAAGGGGAAGCGAGGAGGGTAGCAAGGGTGGTAGAGGGGCTGAGGTGGAGCTTGAAGAGGGCGTCGGAGACGTCTGCAAACTCGGACATGAGAGAGAAGACGGGGGGAAGAGAAGGATGGTCGGTGGTGCGCGTAAAGGTCTGTGTCAAAGGTTAAAATAGGAAGAGGGAGAGGGAAAAGACGAACGAGGTCCCAGCGGTCATCCTTTACGGTGGTGAGGTGGGACTTGTTGACGATGGCCCATACAAAGTCGGGGAGGGCAGCGGCAGCGTCGGGATGGAGGAGAAAGTCCAAGGAGAGGTGGTCACGGGGTTGGTAGCGGAGGTCGTAGAGCTGCCAGAGGGCGTGTAAGAGGAGCTGGAGAGGGTCCTGCCGGGGCACGAAGACGAAGACGGAGTGGAGGGAGGCGATGGCGCGTCTGCCGGTGGAAAAGACGAAAAAGTCGGCTGGGCCATCGGCGACGAGGCCGGAAGAGGAGGCGGGGGCGGAAAAGTTGCGGGCTAGGAGGGGACGGAGAGTATTGTAGAAGGCATTGGCGGAGCGGTGGTTGCGACGGTTTCCGTAGAATGCGAGGGCGAGATAGAGGAGGACGGCGAGAAGAAGACAAGCTTGGGTGGTGAAGACTGAGGGGGGGGTAAGCGGGCGATAGAGACGGGGAGAGAAAGGACGTACGTGCAGGTCTGAAGACAAGAAAACGCCAGCGAAGTTGGAAACCGGAGTAGGGGGAGTCGAGGGGAGGAGGAGGGGGAGGAGCGAGGAAGTGGAGAAGGGACATTGGTGATGGCTGTGGGAGAAAAAGTAAGTTGGACGGTTGTGATCATCGATCAAACAAGTTCTCGCTAGTACATTCGTGAGTGCGCTCGACTCATCCTCATTCACCATCAAGCGATGGACCCGACCGCGTTTCTCATCAACGGTGCCATGTTTCCACCGATACAGATACAGATGCAGGAACGTAAACTCGTCGTGGCAGTGGATGCTCACTCACTCACACATCGCGGTACAGAGTCAGAGCAGCCCAACGGACTACGGGCAGTTCGTGGTCGACGTGCTCGGGCGGATGAGCCGGGAAGGGGGCACGATCGACCAGGGGGTGGTCAGACGGGCGATCGGACTCGCGTCGTCGTATCTGATCACGGATGTGTCGACGAACCCAGAGGAGGGCATCGGGACGTGGCAGACGGGGATCAACGGGCTCGTCGACCTGGTCGTCGTGCTGCATCACCGGGGCGAGCTGGAGCTGGACACGTTCAACGAGGCGTCCAAGGCGTGCTCCGAGTGTTGGAGCGTGGCGGGGACGTGGCGGGGGATGGAGGCCTGTCGACACGGGGTGAAGGAGGTCGCTGGGAAGCTCAAGAGGCTGCTCGACGAGCCCAACAGGAGGACGTATCGAGGCCACAAAGTGTATACGCCCCAGTAGCATAACGTAATCAATCATGTCCTCCTCCTCTTCCTCCTCCTCCTCCTCCTTTCTCGACCCCCTCCGCGCGTACTACCTCAGAAAGTCCCTCGTAGCCCTCCAACTTCGCGCGGAGATCGATGCCGTGCACGACGTCGCCTTCCTTGGCCCCCCTTTCCGCTCCTCCTCCTCCTCCCCCCCCCCCCCCCCCCCCCCCCCCCTCCCCTTTTCTTTCCGCCCTCTCTTTCTCTCCTTCCCCCTCCTCCCCCCCG
>JBBPMP010000106.1:0-37535 GCA_038090395.1 Boletales sp. KT-2023a | reverse complement strand
CAACTCTTCCTCTCTCTCTTCGTCTCCGCTCTCGGGACGCCCTTCCAGCTCTATCTCCTTATCTTCTCCTTTGTGTTCCGCCATTTCATTCTCTCCTTCCCCTTCCTCGCCGCAGCACCCCAAGACTTCTTTCCCAGCAAGCTGCAGCCGTTTCTCGACAGCCTCTTTGCCCGCAACCTCTTTGACGACCCCGACGCACTCGACCCCACCCGCTTCGCCCTTCTCGCCAAGATCGAGCGCAATCTAGCCGTCTTCCTCGCCTCCGCACTCAAGATCGTCGAGTCAGAGAGCCCCATCCGCCTCTCTCAGGCCGACCTCGATGCCCTCGAGCGCGGCCTCGATGCCCGTCTCGCTCGTCACGTCCCCCGCGCTCGCCTCTTCCACATCAACATCGTCTCCGTTCGCACCGTCACGGACAGAGGTCGCGTTCGCTCCCGCATACATGAGGTATCCCCCCTTTTATCTCCCTTGCCCACTCCCTCACACCCCACAGGAGTTTATCATTTCCACCGCCCTCCCCCACGGCAGACTCGTCTACGTTTCCCGCCGTTACGGTGATTTCAAGACCCTTGCCGACGAGGTATCCCTTCTCTCCCCTTCCCGCGTCCCCTCTCACCCCATTCCAGCTCCGCAAGGCCCACCCGGACGCCGTCGTGCCATCCCCTCCCCCAAAGGATCGCACCGCAGTCCCTGACCCCTCTGCCGAAGATCCTTCCCTTCCACATCGCCGTCTCTCCAGAGAAAAGAACAGGCTCACCCTCCGTGCCTATCTCCACTCCCTCCTTTCTGCTTCCCCTTTTTCCTCCTCCCCCGTCCTCCGCTCCTTTCTCCTGAGCGGTCCCACCACCCTTTCTCTCCAAGAGCAGCTCGATGCTAGCCGTAGGGAAGAGGCAGATCGCGTCAGAGATCAGGGCAGGAAACAGTTTGCCCGTGAGATCGGCGCACGCGTCGACCAGCTCAGAGATGCCATCAGATCTGTCAAGGGCGAGCTCGTTGGCAAAGGTGGCTTCTCCCTTCCAGCTTTCCCTTCGTGCTCATCCCTCTCTCAGATGGCCTCAGTCGCGTCTTTTCTGTCATCAAGCTCACTCCACGCGTCTCTCAATTGCCGCTCAATTACCAGGCCGTCATGGAGTGGGCCCGCATCTCGTCCGCCCCTCTTTCCTTCGCACTCCTTCGCTCGACCTCACTCCCTATAGATTGGCTTCCACCATCTTTCAGACATTCGTCGCCTCGGATAACTCTTCAGAAACATTTGCCAGTCTTAAACGTGTACACGGTCTCATGCCTTACTTTCTTCTCAAGGCTGCCCTTCGCATCAGTAATCCCGTCGCCATGATACGAACCGTCCTCGACATCTTTCTTGCCCAGCCTTTTGGTGGTCGTAGCCTCCTCCAACGGTATCTCTCTCCCTCCTTGCCCCCCTCTTCCTGACCTACACCGTGCAGCATGTTCACCTCGTCCCTCACCGAGGAAGCCAAGTCCTTGAACACCTACATCGAACACGTAGCCGCAAAGATTGACTCTCCTGTCCTATGCGAAAAGGTGCGCTCCTATATCTATGGCCCTCGCGACGTCCAGGATATCTATCGCGCCCGCGCCCGCCTTGAACGTACCCACTTGTTGAAGGTCATCTTGATGGCGCACGAGGAACCACTGTTGTCAACGTCCCTTGCGGCTCGCGTGAACAGGGCGTGGAACAAGTGGTCCGCATGGATGGCTGAGACCAAACAAAACGGCAAAGCCAAGAGGGACGAGAACGGTAGCGAAGAGGGTCCCACAGACGAGGACGCGTGGCTCTTTGAGGATCTCAGAGTCCTCTTAGGTTCCTACTCGAGGCTTAGGGATCGGGAACAGTTGATTGCCCTCATTTTCGAGGTGAGAGCACCGTCGCGCATAGCAGACTCCTCTCATCATTTCCGTAGGGTTTCACTGCCGAGTTGCTCAAGGACATCATCACCATTTTTTATACCCCGCTCGCTCAAGTATATCGAGCTGCAAGCATCTCTGAATCGTTAGGTGACCTGCAAAATTTTGTCAACGACCTCATTCGCACAGTCGAACAGACAGAGGATCGTAAGCGAGCTTCGACGCTCCTCCATTCCTCCGCTCACTTTACTAGTCTC
The DNA here is from genome assembly GCA_038090395.1 of Boletales sp. KT-2023a. NCBI lineage: Eukaryota > Fungi > Basidiomycota > Agaricomycetes > Boletales > Boletales sp. KT-2023a. Next base: position 35,412 of record JBBPMP010000106.1, on the reverse strand, counting down.
GCAGTCGGACCCCTCTTCTACCGTGCAGGCTTTCATCGACCTCGTGACTCGACACGAGCAATCTTTTTACACCTTTGTGCACAAGGTCCATTCCAAGGGCCAGGGTCTCTTTGACAGTCTCATGAAATGGATCGAGCGATTTCTCACAGCAATTCGCGAGGGTATTGGAGCGTCCGCCCTCGGTGAAATCGACAACAAGATTGCGCTCGAGACCTTGCTGCCTGCCGGAGGCGAGGAGAGGGCAAAGATCATGCAAGAGATCGACCGGGTAATACGTTGGCATTATCTCAACAAGATTTCGAGGGAAGAAAAGCTCAGGAGTAGGTTTAGACGTGCTCAGAAAGGCGGCGAGAACGATGCGGACGCCGAGGACGAGGCGACACGGGCGATGATAAATAGTGTTGCGAGAGTGCTCGACTTTGGTGATTTGGTAAGCGTGAGCGCGGCCGAGCTTGCCGAAGAAGAGAGCGACGAAGACGAGGATAGTGATGACGATGACGATGACAGTGGCGATACCGACGACGATGGCGCAACGGACGACGATGCCAACCACGAGGTAACGAAGAATTCGGAGACTTGCCCTCAGCCACCTCTCTCCAGGGCAGAGACGATCGTGATTCAGGTGTCTGGCACCGTATCGCGATCGCAATCGTCGACGGCACCACAACCGGTGGTTCCGCGGCCGAGGACGCTGTCACTTCGCAGTGCCAAGTCGATGAATTTGCTTCGCAAACATACCACCGCGGACGCTCCGCCGGTCCCACCACTTCCCGTTTTCCTCAACAAGGCGCTTCCATCGCATCCACTCAAATCCTCTTCCGCCAGCCTTTCCAAGAGACGTTCGGACTCCCACTTGGCTTCTTCTCCGGAGCAAGACCGCGGCAGTCCAGTTCCTCCACCATCGCCTCGGCGATCCTCTCACAAGTCAAGGAAGGGTGCTGCCACGCAACCTCCTGATTTGACTTACATTCCGACGCTGCTACCAATTTTTGTCGAAATGGTGTGTCATCCATGTCATTTCCATTTTACTACTGATCCGTTTTCGCAATAGATGCGTCCGTTGCTTCGACCACAGTTGTAATTTACATACCTTTGTATCCGTCCTGCTTAGACACAACGTATTTAATCCACCAGAAATCGGTTTATTGGTAGTTTGGATACCTATAGGTCCCCAAATTCTGCATCAAAAGCTTGTTGAGTGCTTGTTCCCTTGCGCACTTTTTTGGCTAGCCGCTCTTCCCTGGCCAGTTCATCCCAATCATCGTCCTCGGCGAATCGAGATAGGGTGGGTGCCGTCACGACGCTGGCATTCGCCTGCGACTTGAGCCATTCACGTTTCCTATCCTTTTTCAGTTTCCGCTTCTCCTTTTGCTCTTTATTCGCCGCTTGCTGGCTCCACGGTGCATTTCGTTTGCGCTTCGCAGTACGAGTTTCAGCCGTATCAGTCTCGACTTCTGGCTTGGACCGTGACTTCCGACGTTTCGCTTCCTGCACTTTGTCGGCATAAGCGTAGGCGTCCCACTACGAAGCACACGGTCAACACCGCGCCAGCATCATTCGGAGAAGAAAAGATCGAAGGACACACATTCAGCGACGCATCTTCCCACCCCGACCTGTCCAAGTCCTTGAGTTCGGGCATCCGAGGTAGTCGGAGAAGCCCAAAGCTTTTGGCTACGCCGATGAGATCGAGATCTTTGATTCGAAAGATGTACGATGCGTCGTGTTTCGAATATGCTCGGACAAAGGACACGAAGCCTTTCGTCGCCTAGGACGCTGTTGTTGAACACCGCGGGGGAAACGAATGGCCAAATACCTTGTCGTTGAGAGCGCGATCCGTCAAGACCCTCTCTCGAATTTGTGATAAAAAATAGGTGACCGCTGGAAGATCTGGCTCGGGATTTTCGGATCCCTGCGCTTCGAGGATACCGCCGGCCTGGATAACAGGGTACTTTCGTACCGGGATCTTGCGTACCGCAAGAAAATCTTGACAAGCACGGTCGTCAACATCACGTGGCATTTCCAAGCCGACTCAACGCACCGACATATTCGATCTCTCTTCCGACGAGAAAAACATAGGCTCGTCCACTCCTGCCTGCACGCGCCGTTCTCCCGCAACGGTGTGAGAATGCCTTTGGATCAACGGGTGGATCAAACTGGACGACAACGTCGACCTGGGGAATATCCAGGCCTCTCGCAGCGACGTCTGTTGCCAAAAGTATCGACGAAGACGAGAGTGATGATGTAAAGGCAGAAAGAGCACGGGTGCGTGCAGCTGGAAGCAGGTGTCCATGCAAGGAAAACAGTTTCGAATTGGGGGGTAACAGTTTTGGAAGAACCTAGCCAGACGGTCAGATGCGCGATCGCAACGCTGTACATAAAAATGTTCACTCTGTAAAAGTAGTCCACACACGCGCATGTGGCAAAATAGACGATGAAATGGGAAGCATTATGTGTCGACATGTCGTGCTCGATGACTCGTACGAGCTGCACGAGCTTCTCGGAGGACTGGCAGTGGATATAGAAATTTTGAAGTCTATAAAGACGTTTTTCAAGCGAAATGATAGTGTGTAAAGTGATCCACGGACCCGGCAGGTATGCGCCTCTCCTCAATAATTTCACCTTTCGCCGGCTTGCCATCCGAAGTTTGCTTCTTGGATTTTTTGGACTGGACTTTGACGACGATGCGGGTAGGGTTGCGTAGTCCAACTCGCACCAGTTCTGACAAGGCATCCGCGTCGGTCATGGTGGCACTGAAGAGTCCCGTCCGTCTTTGCTTTGGCAAGTGCGTGATAATACGCGTCAGCGTGTTCCGGAAACCCAGATCAAGAAGCCTTTCGTGGTGTGAACAAGAGGATGAAGACACGACAACGAAGGGTCGCACCTATCCGCCTCGTCAAGAACAAGCACCTCCAGCTCCTTGACGGTCACGAGGGTTTTCCCTCTGCCCAGCAAGAACTCCTCCACCCGTCCTGGCGTACCTACGACGATATCGGCGCCGGTGTCCAAGAATCGCTGGATGTCTTGAGCCGGAGACGACTCATCGGAGGAGATGAGAAGAAGCGGTGAGGGGTATGTAGACCCGTCTGGCTGCGCAGAGAGGAACAAAGAGAATACGGAATGTATCTGGGTGGCCAGCTCTCTGGACAATGCGGGTCAGAGCACTCTCTGCGCATAGACGGCCACGATTACCTCGTTGGACTTATGACTAGCGCGCCAATCTCGTTCGTTCTGAATGCAGATCCTCGTCTTATCAGTCGTTCAAGCACGGGGACAACGAATGCCAGGGTTTTTCCGGAACCTGTGACAGCCTCTACGACAACGTCTTTGTGCTGCATGAAGAGGGGTATCGTGGCTGCTTGCACTGGGGTCATTTGGGAGTAACCGGTCGACTCTATGACGCCGAAACTAAAAGAAATTGGTGTGACGCGCAAAAGAGCAAGGATACTTACATCCATGGAGTGAGTGTGGAAGGCCATGGTCCCGCATAGGCGGTGGACATGGCAGACAAAGAAAAAGAAGGGAGAATGCTCAGACCAAGCTGAGGTTTGAAAAATTGGTAATGCGACATTCGAGCGAGGGCAGCCCACGGAACGCCCTAGTAAAAGGCGAGGGCGTTGTCTGTTTGTGCTACCCTCTGTCGCCACTATGCTATGCACATACGAGATAGACGGCAACAGTATTTTGTATTTGCCTGGGCACGCTGGGTCGCAGAAATTTCCTTATTCGTACTGTTCGACAGGGCACCACCGCGCTCGTTTAGTCTCACCCGTCATGTTCACGCGATGGCCAGCGAGCAGTTCAGCATCACCGTGTCTTCAGCTGTCCGTGATGCGTTCGCGTCCGACAAAATTTCCACCCCGATCTCCTCCATGGACCTCCTCCTTTCCTTGATCGCCTCCACACCACGGCTACGCTTGACAGATCTACACCGTCTGGAGGTCGTCTTGCAGAGTCTTTCCAATCGCTGGGAACATGGTACCTTGTCGCTGTCTCGCGAGAACAGCGTCTTGACAATTACCGACGTTCACCTCGGGAATTCCTCGGTGGAGATGGTGAACCCGCGCAAACGCAAGAAGCCCCCTGTCGACGAGGAAGCCGACTCTGCCGCTGGCGACGACCTCGACGAGCGTTCCTCCCGGAGCATCAGCCACTCCCCTCCCCCTTCTTCAGCACCTCTCGCATACCTGGGCAACGAGCTAAGGGCAGTCTATGCCATTCTTCAAAAGGCTACTGCCAAGGGACGTCTCTTGGCCGAACGGGTACGTATTTGAATTTCGGAGCGCTACGTTCAGCAAACACCTTTCCCCAGTTCTGCTCATCGCATGGGAGCTTCAATCCCGTTTGCTCCTACATCACGAAAGAGGACTGTGCCAAAGCCCGCCGGGAAAGCGCACAAGGTGTCCCGACTCAGTCCGCCTCTCCCATTTGTGATCGTGTGCACTTCAAGCCTCTGATTCGACCACACACTGATCCATCCCTTGGCCATTGCTCCTACCTCAATACTTGTTACTCTGAACCCACGTATGCCCAATCACCCTCAATCCCACCTTTTCCTTCTGGAAACTCGACCCGAATTTCTCTTCCCTCAGGTCTCGGCGCGGGAGGCAGGGGAAAAGAGAAGGCTCCATGCCGATACCTACACTTTGAAATTGACTGGGACGAGAAAGACGGCCAAGTCACGACTGCCAATGATAGAGGAGGTAAGGGGTTGCGCAATCCGTTCAAGCTAGAGATTGGAATGGGACCAGACGGTAAAGATATGCAAACGGTATGTACGCTCTGTTGCAGATGGTCTGCATACACTTCATCGTACATTTCGATAGCTGCCTCCCCAGTGGATCAACTGTGACCTTCGAAGGTTTGACTATTCGGTCCTTGGAAAATTCCACGTCATCATGGCAGACCCCCCATGGGACATTCACATGAGTGTGAGTTTCCAATATCACCCTGAGCAGAACTGTATGATGACGTGTGCAAGTTGCCATACGGAACAATGACTGACGATGAGATGCGCGCTATGCCCATTCCTGCTCTACAAGATGAGGGTCTCTTATTTTTGTGGGTCACCGGGCGTGCCATGGAGGTCGGCCGCGAATGCCTCCGAGTCTGGGGTTATACCCGCGTAGATGAAGTTGTCTGGGTGAAAACCAATCAGGTGATTCTTATTTCTGAGCCGAGCATCACATTCGGACGTTGAGGCGATGCAGCTGCAACGCGTTATTCGCACTGGTCGCACTGGTCATTGGCTTAACCACACGAAGGAGCACATGCTCGTCGGTGTCAAAACTCACATCGATGAAACCGGTAATTTGAAGTTCCCCAGCTGGGTCAATCGGGGTCTCGACACCGACGTGATCGTAAGTGAGGTGCGCGAGACCAGTCGTAAGCCAGACGAAGTCTATGGTCTCATCGAACGAATGTGCCCTGGAGGACGCAAGGTAGAAATTTTTGGACGAAAACATAACACGAGACCAGGGTATGTACTTTTGCGTTGGATGCTTCTTCCACTGACCTGTCGAAGGTGGCTTACCCTGGGAAACCAGCTTGGGCCTGATCAGATATATGAGGAGGACCTGGCCGCCAGGATCAAGGCCCGTTATCCAGAACGTCTCTCGGGTACGCCAGGAGGGGTGGATGGGAAGATGCCTGTGTGATTGAATCCTTTCCATACTCGCCCGGTTATCTGTCGTAAACATTAGTATAATCCCTAGACGTTGGCGCGCGAGTCAGACCCGGGATCTCATGGTGTCGCGAGGTAAGCTGTCATTCTCTGGGTAATCCACGATGAATTCCTACCTATCGGAAATTTGTCTCGGGCAAGGTACCGTGAAGATTTCGCAGGTACATATGAACTCCCTTGTGGAAGATCATGACACCTCAAACAACTATCAAATGTATAATTAGATGCTAGTTGAACCAGCAGGACTCGTCAAATCCCATCTACAGTAGATCCATCGTTGTGAATGAGCTATTAATTTACTGAGTTAAATATCTATTGTTGCCACACCGTTCCACGTCAGACAATTGGGTTTCAACTTTGTTGATCAGCAAGGTTGAGTTCTTCGACGAGTAAATCGTTGGTAGCGGCTGGGTTGTCAAGGTATACTGATACAATGTATAGATGAAGGCCAGTATAATATTGTGCAATGAGTCCTTACCTTGATGCCCGGCGTTGGGAATGACAAACATACGGCCATTTTGGTTTCCTGCTCGGCCGAGGTTGTGCACGGCTTGAAGGCCGCCAACAGGATCCATCCAATCATGTTCACCGTCTGGAAATTAGTGAGCTGCAAGTGCGGGAGCGGATGGACATGGCACTGACAGACAAAGGTGATGGGTATCTTCAATGCAGTCACGCGGTCGACCAAGGGCATGCGTGCGTAAGCGTATGGTGCAAGAATATGAGCTAGAATTTGTGAGATCGAGAGTACGGGTAGAACCAGGAAAGTTTTACATATGCAATATTCTCCTGAACCTTTGGCAAGGGTTATGTTTAGAATGTAATCATGCATGTCACGGGTCTCGTCTGCGGTCAGGCCGGTGAAGCGACGACTCGAATACTGTATAGGCAGATGGATCAGGAAACTCACCAGCGGATATAGAGAAAGAGACGGACCTTGCCCACGAGCATGGGTCCCCAGAAGAGTGTGGAGCGTACAACTTGGAACGGACTCCAGCCTTCCTCCCAAAGGTAGGTGAGCAGTCTTTGAGAACGCGTTTCCTCACTCTTCATCGCTCTTTGCTGTTGACGAATATGCCGAATTTCAGAAGCAGAAGCAGGTTCCGCTGCGGCGTTGGGTGGGGTTCCAGATTCACCCGCATCAGTCAACTCTCTCGAAGGCATGGTTAGATTGTCGGGACCATGGGGGACTCCAGCAGGGGAGAGTAAAATAAGTTTGTGAACACGAGTTGGGTAACGGAGTGCATATGCAACACTGAGATATGCGCCAAGCGAATGGCCAATGAGAGTCATTTTATCCACGCCCGTCTTGGCACGCCACTCCTCCAGAGAATCTACAAAAAAGGATTCGGCTTCTCGTACACGACCCGGGATGTCGTCTCGTTTTGACTTTATGCGGAACGGAACGCGGGCAGAACGACCCATGCCGAGCCAGTCCAAGGCATATACGTCAGTACCGCGATTACCAGCCCAGGAGGCTAGTGCAGGGAAATTCCGGAAAAAAAAGCCAAGGCCAGCACCATATCCGTGCAAGACTACCGCGGGTGGAGGGGCGCTCGGGGACGGACTCGTGGCCTTGATCGAGAAAGAATTGAGATAGTGCTTCGGAGACGACAGCCCTATGCGCTCGCTGCGAGCAATTATCGGGCTGCTTGCTTCTGTAGACGCCGGGATGCTTTCCGGTAAGAAGAAAGGCAGTCGCCTGGACGAGAGAAATCGAACGCGAGGTGACATCCGAGGAGAGAATGACCGTACCTGAGGAGACGCTCCTCTGCAGCAGCAGCTTGTTTTTCGCCGGTGCTCCACCTAGGCGACATGTCCGCCGTCAGATCTTACAAACGAGGAGAATGAAAAGAAACCGACCAGCTCTTGAGGCTCGCAGAGAAGGTGATGGGTATATCACGGGCAGGGGGGATGGCGTGGAGATGTACAGATGCTGAGCTCGGACTTGCCATGCGGGTGTGCTAGACGGTGAGGGACGAAGAAGGGATGAGTACCGGACTGAAAAGAACGCACCTTTAAAAGCAAGGAATGTGTCGAGAGGTACGTGTACGGTCGCCGACTTACCTTGCGCAAACGCACAGGAGACAAGTAAGCCTGAATGACTAATATCGGTGGCAGTGTCCTGTTGTGAGACACACACGACGGGCATCAGCCAATCAAAACGCGTCTAATTCATTACGGTATATATATTACAAGGCTCAACTTGTCCGGCCCATTTCGCATCTCCGTCTCGTCCGAGTTTTTGTGAGTCTCTCGCTTTGCACGCCGTCTCGGTTTATGTATCATCTCTCCATCCACAGTGTCTACATGGAAAAGCTTTTCTCCTTCTCGCGCTTCAACAGCGCTTGTCCGTTCCTACGTAGGACTCAGACACAGACCCTCCGTTCCCTTTCTACCCATGCTTCCTCTCGTTTTCCTGCGCTTTCACAACTCACAGAATCTGCCACAAAATGCCCCATCATGGGTCCAGCGCTCCAAATGCGCTCCACTCAGATGGTTGCTGGTTATGCCAGCGTCGCCGCGCAGGCAGACGTAGAAAAGATTCACCACAACAAGGGAATATTCCCTGGCTCCGAAATTACCGACGCCGATATCGCCAAATGTCCACATGCTTCCGCCGCTCGGGCTGCTGCTCGCTTGGCCGCGGACCTCACTGCTGCTGCCAAGGCAGAGTCCCCTGCCGCTCCCACACCCTCTCAGCCTGCCGGTCGTGAGGCTACGGGTGGATGTCCCTTTCGTCAAGCGGCCACTCCAGAGTCTGTGACTGTCACACAAGGTCCCGCTGGAAGTACCTTCAACTATGATCAGCTTTTCGCCGCGGAGCTCGAGAAGAAGCACAAGGACCAATCCTATCGCTACTTTAATAACATCAATAGGCTCGCAACCAAATTTCCCGTCGCTCATACTGCCGACGTCAAGAACGAAGTAGAGGTATGGTGTGCCAACGACTATCTCGGTATGGGAAACAACCCTGTTGTCCTCGAAACTATGCAGTGCGTTGAATTTACCGTATCCGATCTCACACTGGTTTATTTTTGTGCATAGCCGAACCTTGGACAAGTATGGAGCCGGGGCCGGAGGAACGCGAAACATCGCCGGGAATAGTGCTATGCACCTCTCTCTAGAGAAAGAGCTCGCCTCGTTGCACAGGAAACCTGCGGCCTTGGTCTTTTCCTCCTGCTATGTGGCGAACGATGCTACCCTTTCCACTCTCGGAGCGAAAATTCCTGGCTTGGTTTACTTCTCCGACGCTTCCAATCACGCCTCTATGATTCAGGGCATCCGTCATTCCGGGGCGAGAAAGATCATTTTCAAGCACAACGACTTGGTGGACTTGGAAAACAAGCTCCAGATGTGGCCACGTGAAACTCCAAAAATCATCGCGTTTGAAAGCGTCTATTCTATGTGCGGCAGTATCGGACCAATCAGTGAAATTTGTGACTTGGGAAAGAAGTATGGTGCCTTGACCTTTTTGGATGAAGTACATGCCGTGGGCTTGTACGGTCCTCGTGGTGCGGGTGTCGCCGAGCATCTCGATTTTGAAGTCCACCATCGCGCTGGTCAAAGTCCGGAGGCTATAAAGGGTAGCGTTATGGACCAAGTCGACATCATTACTGGTGAGCCAAACATCTATCCGCTTCGACCCTTCTGATCCCCTTTAAAGGCACTTTGGGCAAAGCTTACGGCTCTATTGGGGGATACGTCGCCGGCTCGCGTGATTTCATTGATATGATCCGCTCTTATGCTCCTGGGTTTATTTTCACTACCTCACTTCCACCAGCCACCGTCGCTGCGTCTCGCGCATCGATCTTGTACCAGAAGCATCATATTGGTGACCGTGCCTTGAAACAGGTTAACGTCCGCAAGGTCAAAGAACGCTTCGCTGAACTGGATATTCCCGTCATCCCAGGACCATCTCATATCGTCCCAGTCCTCGTAGGAGATGCAGGCCTTGCTAAGCAGGCAAGCGATCGACTCTTGCACGAACATGACATCTACGTCCAGGCCATCAACTATCCTACCGTCGCCGTTGGGGAGGAACGTTTGAGGTTTACCGTCACGCCTCGTCACACTGCTGAGCAGATCGATGGTCTCGTTTCAGCCGTCGATGCAGTCTTTACTGATTTAAATATAAAGCGCACCAGCGATTGGGCAAGGCTTGGTGGACGTGCTAACGTTGGTGTTGGCATGGACGATGTGAAACCCATTTGGACCGAGAGCCAGATCAACACTGCCGGTGTTCCGCGGACCTTGCAGAACGGTCAGCCGACCGTGGTTGACGCGGCGGCTGTTGACATTGTTCGCAAGGACTTTGAGGCTTTATTAGGCAAGGTCAGAAGTGAGCACAAGGCAGTGGATGAAGTGTTCGCGGGAGCAGTCAAGCTGGCAGCAGGTTCTTTTGTGAAGGATCGTCAGGTCCGCACAGCCGTTGACAGCTTGAAGGTGCCAGCAGCTATCCGGATCCCTGTTTCTGCTTAACCCAATAATCATTTGTTTCTGTGTACCTGATACATCATTTCTAAGAGCACCCAATGTCATGCCTGTGGCCATAGAATTAGCCCAATTGATAGATTCAGCTGTTTGCACGGAGTGCGTAAAGGATAGATGAGGCCCGTGCTGTACTTGATGCTTGTGTGACAGTAGACGCGTCCCCGGTAGAGTCATCCAGCGGTCGAGTATTTTGCAATACCAGTGCATTCTCGGAAGGCAATAGTTTTGAAGTGCACTCTGCGATCAATTTCTGCGTTCGAACTCAGAGCCATTAACAACGATAAATTCCTGTGCGCTTGCCTCTTTAGCGCCACCCCTGATACCAGCTAGGTATTCGACCACAAGGAGTACATAGGTATCGGGTACCTATACAAATCAGGATTAAACGAGAACAATAGACATCGAGCTTACTGCCTCTTCCGACCAGATGTTTCGTAACAGCCAGTTCTGTCTAGCTTTGCTAAACTTCCAGTCTTCAACTTTTCGATATCGTTCATAAGCATACGACAATGCTAAAGCGGATTCGACACTATTATCGATTTCAAGTACGATTGAGACATACCTTTGCAGGATTGCTCCGAGAGTGACTCGTCGCTGGTAGGATCCGGGTAGGGCGGTCGATGCTACACCCCTCGAAGCCCGTTTTGTTAAACGTATGGTCGTACTACTTACTGTGCGTTTTTTGTTCTTTGGAAGCTCGACTTCAGCAGTATCCGTCTGAGGATTTGCCACAGCCCCGTCAAGCAATAGTGCATCCCCGCGGTCAGTTCGCTTTCGCTTCCTTGGCTTTACTTTGCCCGACGCAATTGACGGCGGTTGAGCATGAGTTGGCGCGGAGTCCTTGAGTTTTACCATGGCGGGTGCCGGTGACGATTTTCTGTCTCTACCGCGCTTAGCCTCAAACCTAGTAAATCTGGAGACGCATTCCTAGAATCAAGTGCACGTATATGCAAGATGAGGATATTGATATAAGTTAGCTACCCACCACAGCAAGCAGCACAAAAAGAGGCTGATGTAGGGAAAGAGCTCTCACGCTTGGGTGTGAAAACCATCCAATTCAAGGAACCTGCCCATTGTATGATCTGTTTTTCACTTTTTTCACCTCCATGGGTCTCACATTCTCTTCGTTGCTCAACTCGTTGGCGTCGCTCGTACGGTGGAGCAAGGACCAGGATGTCCGTATATTAATGCTCGGTCTCGATTCGGCTGGAAAGGTATGCTGAACGACCCGGCATCGATTGGCAGGCCTCCTATCTCTTACATGTGCGCATAGACCACGATACTGTACAGGTTGCAGGTATGAGTTCTTGGGGCTCTAAATTTGACCTTTTTCATTACCCCAAGCAAGATTGGCGAAGTAGTTTCGACTATACCCAGTGAGTGCCGAGACCGGACTGCCCCAACATGTGGTTGACATCGGACTTGAAGCAATTGGGTTTAACGTCGAGACCGTGGAGGTGCGCCGAAACTTTGATGTTTGCATGCTTTTTTGACGGGCAGTAGTACAAGAATATCAAATTTCAGGTGTGGGATCTTGGGGGACAGTCAAGCATTCGGTCAGAACATATTTTGTATCTGGGCGCAGTACTGGACTAATTACATATAGACCGTATTGGAGATGTTATTTTCCCAATACATCCGCGATTGTCTATGTTATAGACTCATCCGACCATTCTCGCCTTGGAATCTCCCGAAGCGAACTGTTAACCATGCTCTCGGAGGACGAACTTAGTGGCGTACCCCTTCTCGTATTCTGCAACAAACAAGACATAGGTGGTGCGTTGAAGCCAGAAGAAATCAGTGAACAATTGGGACTTGCAGGCGCAGAGACCGCGAGACAGTGGAGTGTGCGCGGTAGTTGCGCGACGAAGGGCGAGGGTTTAGAAGAAGGTCTCGACTGGTGAGTTATTTTTATACCCCATCTCATCTTACTTATGACCACATTCAGGCTAGTGAACGTTATCCAAAAGAAATAGAGCGTTTTCTTGCATCTCGTATAATCCCAGTGTCGCACAGCTGCTCGGATGCTGGCATACCCATTCTGTGGCTAGCGCGTATTCTAATTGCTTTGTAATTTGATCCCAGTTCAATATTGATCGTTGACTACGATTGTGGTTTATTCCACCGTTATCGACGCCAGTCTGCGGTGTGTCTTTGAACTACCTCGAGACTCTACTATTCCAACCTCCTAGAAATACGGTCAAAACTCAAACTAATTTCATTTGGTGGTACATGATTTAGTAGCGACTCTGATGAAAACGTATCATAATCCCACAGCCTTTCTTTCAGAACGAAAACTACATCATATTCTCATACCGATATCCATCTTACAACCCAAGAGCTTGGTGCACAGTAAGCCAGTGGTGATCAGCCCAGATTTCGTTATCAAGCTTGAAATCGTCCTGATCCGTTTTGGCGTTGTATGTCACAGTGCCCGTTCCTGCTTCTATCTTCGTTTGCCAGTACTCTCTGAGCCTGGGGCTATCGATTTCGTCCGGGAATTTGGTCGCATGCACAATTCTGATGGAATCGCCATAATACTTAGCGACCTGAAGGAAAGACGCACGTTCGCCCTCGATGCGAAGGGTTTGATTATTCAACCTTCGTGGAGGAAGATGCGTCAGGATGTAGGCCAAATAGCCTGCAAGATTTGAATCATATGGTTTCCACCCCAAGAGAGCTAATATTACCTGCCAAGTCAACAAGTGACGTCCACGATGCAGGTTTATCGCCCTTCCCAATCAGGATTGCTTCCTTGTTCCAATCGATTCCCAAGAAGAATGGGATAAAATCCATCAGAAGTCCCGCCTTCAAACGGTAAGCCGGCGCGGTAAACAACAGGAAGATGTGACCATACGTAAAGTCGCATGTATGGTACTCCAGTTGACTTCATTCGATCTAGGAGGCATGAGGTGTCTGATCCATGCGTAGAGTATGAAGCACGTACTAACAAACTGACTCTTTTCGCCCAAAATACCGCCTTGTCCATCGGATGGGATTCCATATTCAGACGGAACATATAGTTTCACACCCGCATTCTTTGCCGCCTCCAACGTACGCACTTGTACTGCGAGGTGATCGTGGTTGATTGCTGAAACAACCACCTCGCAATTGTGGAGCCGAAGTTGCTCAGTGAGCGCTGCGACATCTGTCACATCGAGAGCTACATGGTTAGCGCCCTCGGGGAAGTGTCTGTGCTTGGAAGAGGGGCGAGTGAACACGACGACTGACGCCCCATTCTTGACCAGCAGCTAATATTGAAGATTAGCGAAGGGCCGCCAACCAATTTCTGCGACTTGCGAACCTCGGCTAACGGCGAACCGAGTGTGCCAGCCCCAAGAACAGCAAACGACTTGAAAGTGTCTCCTGACATGAAAACTAGCAGATGTATCCTTAGGGGGAAGACGACTATATTTCGAATGCACAGGGGCTCTAAGATAGTAACCGAGTAACTCCTATCCTGCGTGATCAACATTATTCGACACGGTTCTTGCTCCATAGTTCGGATGCTACTCATCACCTATCACCTTATGAAGGATATATTCATCTTGTAACCAACTCCAATTCCATCTCTGCGTGTTAGGATCCGACAAACACTTTTGGTAGACATCGCAGTCAGGTCGCCAAACCCGAACCGTGCCGTCATCGGCACAGGTGGCCAGCGTTTCTTGTGCCCAATCTACAGCGCCAACCTCGCCTGTCTGTCCACGAAGTTCCACGGCAGAAGCCCGTGATCCTCTCGAACAAGGCGTCAGGGACAAGCGTGCGGTATTACCAACATCAAACAAGAACGAACTGCCCGTCTTTCCAGAGCACCCACTTGCGAGCCACCGCCCACACGGTGAACTAGTAAGTCGAACGTAGAAAGATGTTCTGAGATTGGGGCACGTCTCCGCTCGCAGCGGCATCAGGGATGGGGATAAATAGGTGTATAGCCGAGAATCAGCTCCGAGTGCGAAGAGGAGACCGGAAGTTGGACCGGAACCAGCACATAGACTAGAAATTCCGCGGGGGCGAGAGGACCCATTCATTGTTGTTACGTCGTTAGGTGACGATGCACAAGGAGGTCTTTCCTGTTGCCTGGAGCTATCCTGTACCATGAAACGCAGATCCCACAGGTTCAGGATACTAAAACCATTATTAATGTAACGCATCGCTATGGATGGTTTTGGCATACCCATCAAATGATCCGCTACTGATCAGAGCATGAGATCGTGCGTCGGAGTAAAGTATACTCGTGACGCTCCGAGGAAGTGGACTGATCTTCCTGCGCCCACCATTCAATTTCGCTTGGCCATGTGCTCCGTGGATGGTTATGACTGGCTGCAACACTGAAATACCTTCCCTGACTCCTGCACGGCTACTCGCCATTCGGAGGTCCCAAACGCATATTTGCCCATCTCGACTACCCGTGCCGACGATGTCACGATGAGATGGATCCCATGCGATGCACTTGACGGAACTAGTGTGTGTCTGAAGCAGCTGCAATATGCTTTGGGTTTCAACTGATGAAATTCGCGTGGTCTTATCCCCAGATGCTGTTGCAAGCATGGTGTCGTCCAGATTCCATTTCACATCGAATATACCATTCTTATGGGGTTGGAAAGTTGTTCTCTGAGCTTCTGTGGACGACAGTGGAGCTTGTGCACTGAAAAATGGAACGATAACTTACGGAAATCCCAATCGTCACGCCGAGAAGTATTAAGAACTGATACAGAACCCTCCTCCGTGGCTACAGCAAGAAGCAGAGGGCCGCGATCCTTGGCATCTATCCAAAAGACTTGAGCGGACTTGGCATTCGAAGAGTAAGTTGTCTTACTATAGGAATACGCGCAAGCATAAGGTGGCGTGACGATGGTGTGATCGGCAAGGGAGAAACATCTGAAAACGTCAGATCTGTGTGATGATACAAAAGACTGGAGTATGAGGCGCGATGGCACTACACAAAACAAGGGTGAGTAATGGGGGATACAGTTGCGACAAGCAGAAAGATATCCATACGTGTAATCCGGAGAGAGTTGGATGGTGAACGTCGAGAGGATGTTTGCAGCCAGCCAAACACTGTGTGGTGATGACCACGACGAGCAATGAAACCCGTGTCGCCATCGTTTGCTTCTCTATCATGGTTTGAACATGTCAGACGCAGTCGTTTGGGGGACGTTTCTTTCGGAGTTGGTGGTCCCCGCTTTGAGGGGACATTCTCCGACGGCGAATCTCGTGCGTGAGTGTGTGTGTTCGTGCTATCCAGTAACACCGTGCACTGGTGGTGGTGTTGGCAGTCGCACTGGCTCGTCATGCTTGCTCCGAACTGCATGACGGCGACGCGTCCTGATGCATTAATATATTGTAAGGATCACGTGACCGTGTATGGCCTGAAGCTTCGTCGTCCTCGTGGTACTCCACTTACTTCTACGACCAACCGAGTGAAATGCCAATCAAAGCGCCTTTCCGTTCGATGGCTACGACTGCCAGAGTGTCTCTCAAGATTGGTATGATTCCTGCCGATGGGATTGGCCGGGAAGTTCTCCCAGTATGACCGCAACTCTTGTTTCCGTCGCTCCCTGACCTCTATAACAAAGGGTGCAAAAGCTGCGATCCAAGCGTTGGGCTCGTCAATACCAAAAACTGAGTTCATCGACCTCCTTGCTGGTTTCGAGTGCTTTCAGAGGACGGGTACTGCACTTCCGGATGAAACAGTGGAGGCGTTGAAAAACGAGTGTGATTGCGCCTTATTTGGGGCAGTCAGGTATGTTGTACCTCAAAAGAGGTACCCTGTACAGATGTGCAAATGCTGAATGTTTCAGCTCGCCTTCGCGCAAAGTTGTTGGTTATTCATCGCCTATTGTAGCGTTACGCAAGAAGATGGACCTGTATGCTAACATCAGGCCTGTGTCTTCTGTAAGCCCTGGATTCCTCTGAAACCAAATGCGAGAAATCGTAAGACTTGACAGGTGGCTCCTTCCCCAAGTGAACAGTCAGCAGTTGACCTCGTAGTTGTTCGAGAAAACACCGAATGTCTTGTGAGTTCGACATTGTCGTAATTTATTCCTAACCGTAAATGAGGAATCCAGTATATCAAGGAGGAAACGCAGACCGTGGGGGAGAAAGGTGTGGAAACTCGAGCGACGCGCCTTATCACAGAGCATGCTTCACGTCGTATTGGCGAGATGGCTTTCAAAATCGCCTTGACTCGAAATCGCAAAGTTTGTCAAAATTCAGTGTTTGACCCGTCGTACTGAATTATCTGCCTCAGCACCTCACTATCATTCACAAATCTAACGTACTCTCCGTCACCGATGGCCTTTTCCGCGAGACCGTTCACGGTGTTCCCGTACTACCAGGCATAAACGGGAAATACGACGGTGTCACAGTTGCGGAACAACTCGTCGACAGCGCCGTGTATAGGTTTGTTCTGTCCACATCTTACTCAACTATATCACCGACCATCAGTAGACTATTCCGGGAACCACGGTAAGCCCTTTCAGGCTTATTCTCCCAAAGATGGACAAGCCATTCCAAACAGTATCTACGATGTGATGGTCGCGCCCAATCTCTACGGCGATATTATTTCGTGAGTTACTTTTCGTGGAATGTTGTTCGAACCTCATTCCATACTCCAGGGATGCAGCAGCAGCACTTGTTGGATCCCTTGGCCTCGTGCCCTCGATTAACGCAGGGGATAGCTTCGTTATGGGAGAACCGTGAGCTCTCAGCGTGACGAATTGTAAAAGGATCTCACCAGATACTTCAGCGTGCACGGATCCGCCCCAGATATTGCCGGTCAAAACATCGCGAACCCACTGGCTGCAATCCGCTCGGCAGCACTGATGCTCCGTCAGCTCGGGTATGGAGACGGTGCCGCTCGCATCGAGAATGCAGTGGACGATGTAATTAGAGAGGGCAGATACTTGACACCCGACCTTGGTGGGGGGGCCAGCACGACCGAAGTCGTGGATGAGGTGGTGAAAAAGATATGAAAACGTTCGGAATAGGGTTATGGTTTATTATGGTTTACGCTGGCAACGTTGGCGTTTAGCAAATGAAAATCTCGTGTAAACACTTCCTTCCTTCCGTATCGCCATCGCAGGCCGGTCCAGGATTGCGACGAAGCTTGGAGCCGTTGAGGCCGCCGTTTTTCGGCCGTCAACTTGTCTTCGTGGTGCACGTTGCCCGCAAGCGCCGCAGTGGTTTTATACATACTGCGTGCTTTCCATCGACGAGAAAGACCCTGAGGCTTTCATTTCCTTCGCGTATGCGTCATCGCATACCAGCCTAGCATTGTACAAAGAATGGGCAAGCATAACACCGCGAAGAAGGGCAAGCAGAGACTGGAGCCTGTCGCGCCTGGTCTTGCCATTGCACCACCTCCACCCTCTTCGCCCCCTCCGCCTATGGTTGTATCCCCGCCCTCCGCCCACCATATCCAATATCCATCTGAACCCATCGATACGGTTGAGGAGCAAGATGAAGAAGTTGGGGGTCTCCCAGGTTAGCTTCGCTATCACGCAAAATCCCGAGGTCCTCCCAGGTCTGATGACCATTATCGCTATCCTTTCAGGTGTCCCCGTGGGAGGTACAGAGGACGAGTCATGGCAAAATGTCAGTCACTCCGCCGATGGCTGGATGGCTGATATGCCCGAAAATAGCAATGATATAGATGTTGATGGCTATGAAACAGGTGCTATTCAATCACCTATGCCTCCGTTGCCTCCTCAGTCGGCCCATAAGAAGACAGGTGGTGGCAGAGATCATACAAAACTGCACCATTCCCAACAACAAGTTTCATTCCCGTTACCAGGCCACCAGGACTCAGGATTCGGTGCTAGCGCAGGGCCTCACAAGAGTTCAATAGCTAATAGCTGGGGCTACGCAAAACTCCAACGGCCTCCTCAAGATACCTGGGTTCCTAAAGATGATGAATGGTCGGATGAAGATGGGTGGGACGACCAGGAAGACGGGAACGAATATGATGGCTGGAATAGTGGTAACAGCGGATGGGGTCAGCAACCACACTCTGCGGCATGGATCCACGCTGTATCCGCGCATTCGGTTCGGTCTCCACCAACGTCACATGTACCGAGCAGTGGGTGGCAAAGCTGGGGAGAGGAGGCGCAAAGACTAGCTAAGGTAACTTTTGATCCCGCCATTCCATCCTCCCCGAACTCCGTTGGGAGCAGGACAGTTCTATCACGGCTGGAACAATCTCAGATTTTGAGCGAGTTGCTGAACAATCCGCAACAGAACCCGCAGTCTTATCACGCTCCACCCACTGCCGCGAACGGCTGGCAGCACCAACCTTCTCAGATTGGGCAACGGCACCCGCAACAACAGCACGAGCCTCGTCGATCGTATGTACAACCTTACGGACAGGAAAGTAAGAACACGAAGGGAGGTCTTCCAATACCACAGCCACAAAAAGAAAAAGGGCGACAGCAAGAAGATGTGCATGATGTATGGGGACTCGGCGATGGATGGTGTGATTTGCACGACGAAGAAGAACAGGACTTAACGCCAGATGCTTGGGGTCGTAGAGTCCACTTCTCTTCCAGTGCGGTGCGAGCGTCCATGCTCCCTTCTTCGGCTCATTCGATTGCCCCCTCGGCCGTGGTCGAAAACTTCACTGTCAATGCTCTACCGCAGAACAAGCTTGGATTATCTACGATACCAATGTCAAAGACGCTCTCGTATGCGTACTCGGGCACCACGCCATCCACGGAGAGCGAACCTGGCCGCGCTGCGATGCAACGGATAACAGATTTTCATTTCGTCGAATCAAGGGGCGAAGCATTAAACGGTGTACAGCGCGCTTTCTTTGACAAGCAACGCAAGGCTTCGGACCGTTTCCACTGGTTATTTTCGCCAGAAAAAGACGAACGAGTCTCGTCTCTCTTAAATTGGATAAATTCCATGTCATTTGGGATCGCATCCTTTGGTGTGAGCTGGCTCTTCGATGTTGACATCTCGAGTGTCTCATGTTTTCTTTCTTAGCTACAAAAATTCTTGCAAACACGAGAACGAGGTGCCTTGATTGTGAATGCTGCGTATCGACCTGTCCACTCTCCCAGCGAACCGGCCTTTGATTGGGTTACCTGGAACCAAATCCAACGGACTATGGATCGAATTTTGCAGGAGTCGGTCGGCTACTACAATCCGGCCATGCATATCATTGTCTTTGTCTTCCTCCCCTCTCCCTCGGGAAATAGTGTTGCTATTTGGAGGCGGAGGCTTTCCATTCCTAATAGCATCCGTCTGTCTTACCAAGCCCAAATTACTCAGGCAATGACGTCTTTGCGCAAGGACTACCCAGTGCATGTAGACGAGTACGTACACAACCTAGGATATGACTCGGATCTGATGGCACTCCTAGATTGCCGCCCCCTCCAACACCAAAGCCAACTCCTCCCCCAAAGAAAAAACGCAAGTGGTACAAACTTTGGCTATTTTCCTGAGTCGTCTTATGAT
This sequence comes from Boletales sp. KT-2023a, assembly GCA_038090395.1. Classification (NCBI taxonomy): domain Eukaryota; kingdom Fungi; phylum Basidiomycota; class Agaricomycetes; order Boletales; species Boletales sp. KT-2023a. The sequence continues at coordinate 15,776 of JBBPMP010000106.1, read as the reverse complement.
CGATGGCATGCCGTCGAGCTTCGTATTCATGTGTTGCGTATGTTGTGATTAGTGAAATGTACTCGTAGCAAAGTTTGTTCTGGCTCATAACCTGTTTCACCTCCTTCATTGTTTCGGTATCGCGTTTCCGAGCAACAACTTTACATATTATGATCCGTAGAAAATGCCTGCAACACACAGTAGCAGATACATGCCGTAACTTGACAAAGTATCATGACTGGCCCTAGTCAAACGAGGTATTGCCAAGTTCTATGGAGCAACTCACCTTGCGCGATGTAGATGAGATCTGGAGCCTGAGAGCTAAGGTACGCAACCTCTCGATGCCGTGGTTATGGATGGCGGATGAAGGGAGAACCTGGTTGAGCTCGACCGCGTGCATGAATGCTGCAACATCGGCTAGCGATAAGCCAAGGTAGGGGAACAAATCGAGATATTGTCTGAAAGACACAGTGTAAGTGGTGGATATGGGATGCACATTGTGATGGCACTGGCAGGCTGGGCTTGCCTCGTCAGCTTGCCCTCATCCAAGAGGGTCTGTAGCTCTGCGCGGGTGGCAGAGTGGAACGAATTCAGCTGGACCTGTGTCCGTGATACATCGCGACGCAAGAGAGAAATGTCGCTCCTAGACTTGTCAAGGAGTGATGTTGCACGTGCAAGCTCTTCCTGTCTGAGGGCGACGTCGCGTACAGAGTTCGCGATGGCATTCTGAAGCTCGCCGTTGGCGGCGATGAGGTGGTCAATTTGTCGGGTGAGGTGAGAGATACGCCTGCGGGTGAGGGCATAAGGAAGGGCGACGACGGGAACGAGGAGGGCGGTGAGGAGGACAACGGTGGTGACGGCAGGACGTCTGAGGAGAGCGTTGGATTGATCCATTGTATGTGTGCTTAGGTAATAATGTTGTAAGGTTATACACTGCAGTGCGAGAACCACGTCGAACACGACGGCGACGACGACGACAAGCTAGTTAGATTGATACCCGGGCTCAACAACCTGGCGATGCCCAGTCTCTTTGGCTGATCGACCCACGTCACCTCTCTGACTTGACAGCTAATTAAGTCTAGCCCAGATATGGCCTCCCCACTTCCCGCAGTCTCCCAACCCACCCTTACTGGCAACGAGTATACAGATGCACCCCGACGCACTCCGGAACCTGACGACAAGGAGAAGGAAACTTTAGAGTCTCACGAAGTCATCGAGCTTCAGGCGTTTAGCGAACGCAAAGCATGGATCGAGGAAAAAATCAAAGTGAGTCCCCACCGTACCTCCGTCTCAGCTTTCTTTTCTCATCCTATTCCTTAGTTTCTCGAACAGCTACCTCCCATCCAAGTCTTCGTTGGTATTGATGCCGTCCGTACCTCTGCCGACTCCGTGCCTGGCCTACCTTCCCGGGAACAGCTCCAAGACTGGTTGGCAGAACACGACAAGATTGAGAAAGAGACCGAAATATTCGACTCCGGTGAGCTAAAGAAGCTTAGAAAGTTTACAAAAGGTATGAGCCATACCCTTCCTCCCTTCCCACTTTGCAGACGTGTCACAGCCGCGACCCAACGCCATCTCTCTCCGGGGGACACCGATCTTATTGAACTCACCCTCACAACCATCTATGAACTCGACAGACTCCTCCATCTCCTCCGAGACCGCTCAGAAAACCTCGACCTTCTCGGTGTTCGGCTCACTTGGGAAGAACACCGTGTTGCTGCATGGGCGGATCTCAAGAAGCTTCTTGCTGACATCGGGACATTCCTTGCATCTCGTGCTCGATGGTCCTCATCTATCTACGAAATCATGGCCAAGCACGAAGAACGGCCCCCTGCGCGTAGAGGTTCTGTCGCTTCTATGGCTTCCGACACCTCCGCGACTTCCAATGCCAGTTTCTCTCGCACCGCACGCTTCAAGCTTGCAGAGCTACTCTCTCGTGACGCAGCTCAATTTGCTGGAAAAACATCTTCCCTGCGACACGGAAGGATTGCTGCCGCAGGAAAGGCTCTGGACAAATTGATAGATAACAGTCGACGGCCTGTTCCAGAGGAACTCCTAGACGAGCAGGATAAGCTTGAAGAGAAGGGTATTCATGAGATGGAGGATGTTAGCAAGTTTGTCATGGACGTTGTAATGCAATGGCGCAAGTGAGCGGCTTCCGTTTTTCTTGAGGGATCTCCGTGTAACTTTCTCGGTAGGGCGGACGAACTCTATGTGGAGACCATGAAAGATCAGAGCGCGGCACAGAATCTTTTAGAAGAAATAGAGACCACAATACTCTATCATCCCACCTCTCGGCAGAGTTCAAGCTTCACCTCTCGGGTCGATACTCTTGTTAAGCGCCTCATCCTTCGTGGAGATCCGATGTGTAGTCCTGGCATTTTCCCCCGGCCCGCTCATTCACTGTTCCCGGATCAACTGTCATTTAACGATGCCCTAGTTCAGCAATTATCCACAGAGTTCGCAGCTGCTACAGACTTGGTCACTAGAGTGGAGGCTCTCGCCAAAGAGTACCGTTGCAATTATGAAGCCGCCAAGGAAGTTGATTTACTTTCTCACTCTGGGAACGAGTTATTGTCGAAGTTTAATTCCGTCATCGATCGCCTTTCACATGGTGTTTCCACCTACGAAGGAGATGGATCGCCACCAGACCTGTCATCCGAAACTTGCTTACAACCTACCGCACATGGTAGTTTCCTTGCCTTACTTCCAGCTTTGTTGGAAGAAGCTGAACAAGCCAATTCTACTGCCAACAAGCTACTCTCTTCCTACCAGCTAGCATTCCTCAACTTAAACCGGCCTTGGGTCGACCTTTCCTTCAAGCAGCGTGCAGCTTCTGTATTAGATGCTTTGGTGGTCGCACGAGAGAGATTATGTGTTCTTGTCGAGCAGACTAACACACGAGTGGGACACCTCAGAGTCGTCAGGAAGATATGGTCGGTCATGGACGAATCTCTGAAAATGTTGGAGAATAATCAGAACGTTGTCGGTGAAATAATAGAAATGGAGAAATGGAAACCCCTGGACGGATCTCGTGCGGACCCTATGACCCCTGAAACGCCTCGCTCTCGCAACCTGGATCCCATTGTTTCTTCTACAGACGTGCTTGAACAACTCATTACAGTACGAGAGACCCTTTCGCAAGACGTGGCGGTACCATTGGCTTCCCTATCGGGCTCACTCGAAGCATCTTTGGACGCCTTCCTCACTCAGACATACGGCGGACTCGTCAGTCGATTAGAGAACGTCAACCAGATGGTACAGCTCTTGGCTGCCATCAAATCTCAATCTGCGGCCATGACCTCACTCCGGGAGGAAGTGGACGAGTTACAAGTCCGGATTGAAGATCTCCTGATTCGATATGACACCACCATTGAAGATGCGTTATCCGGCAAGCTGCTACTTGAACACGCTTCCAAGACACAGTCGGAGTGTCAGCTAGATACCGATTCCCTCTGTGACGCAGTGCAGAATTTTGTCGACGATGTTCCTCGTCGTGTACCCCTTGTCTCTCAGAATCTTCCTAATCAAGGTTCCACCTTTACTCGCAAAAAGTTCCCTTCTGCCGACACTCGACTCGCTGGCCTTGCATTACCTATTGCTGTCGAGCTTCCTTTTTCGCTCAACAGCCTTGATGACTGTGTTCGCGCAGATTCCAACTTCCTCGTGGTGAGGCTAACAGGAGGATTGGAGAACTTACATCGCAGAGCCGACCATCTTCGGCTCGCTTGTATGGCGAGAGATGTTGATTCTGCAATATGCTCGGCCACTCGCGATCTGCATGAAATCACTCAAGAATTTGATACCCTGTCGCTCTCTATTGCCTCGATGCCCGAGACCAAGCTGATACTGCAAGATTTGCAGGAAATGTCCCAAGCTGTTGAACGCCATTGTGTTGAACATCGCTCCTGCCTATCTCGTTCTCTGTCTTTGATCAGGGCATCCATTCGCCGCATGGAATCCATACCTGCTTCACACGACTTACATTTTTATGAAAAGTTGCTCTTTTCGCGCAGACGAGATGTGGATGATTTGGAGATTAGGGTAAACGCATGGGGTGATAGGGCGACTGCGGTTAGGGGGAAAATGTCAGAAGCTATTCTCGTGGAGTCGCAAAGACTTGAAGTTCTGCGTATCCAGCACGAACGAGAGGCAGAGGAGAGAAGACAGCAGGAAGAACGCGACCATTTAGATAATGCATTCCGCCTGGAGGCAGACCGTCTGCAAGTCGAGCAAAAGAGGCGAGATGAACAGACAGTCGAAAGGCTGACTCAACAAGCGGCTGTACACGACGAAATCGAGAGACGTCACCAGGAACAGATAAAACAGGAACAACAGAAGGCGCTTACCCAAGCGCAAACGCGGCAGAGGGGAGAGCAACAAATAGCCTCTGTTAACCCGCGAGAAGCCGGGCCAATCTTGGTACAAGGAAATGGTACAAGGGCCCTGGGCTGTAAAGAGGCAGAAGCGCTCGGATTAGTGGGGAACACGGTCACCGAACGGCCTGACAAGCTTGCCCAGAGCCAGGACTTGACTATCTTCGCTCTGCCAAGTTCACCCGACAATCCCGATGAAGGTTTGTGCTATTCGATTGTGATCATCGCAGTGGTGACTTTTGTTCTCAGATATATTTGGCCTGCGGGTAGCTCCTTCACCATCTGTAAAAAATCAAGAGAGAGACGAATTGTTCGACAAGATAATTGCTCTGAGAAAAGGTTTAAGGTCAATCAACATCAATGAAATTGCGCGACCGATGGCTACGTCACCGTTTGCATCACAATTACCGACCTTGGACGAATATGGGAAGATGAACGCACGTTTTACTACAATTCTTTCCGCGTTCACAGCCTTGCCCCCCTCAGCTTTTTCACCGGCCGCTGAGGTGGAACTCCGGTCGCTGAGGAGTGAACTAGATGCCTCTCAGGAACTTATGCAGCGCATTCGCCAGTTGGCCGATCTGGCGGATGTCGCCCGTAGTTGCGACATGGCTTTGAGCGATCTTCTGGAACACATCGACAGCTATCCGGCGGCTCCCGCAGGACCACTGTCGAGTACACACATCTCAGCGCCCCGCTTACCTCCAGAGCAACAGCTTAATGCTCGGATTGGGTTCACGAGGCGAATGTTTGCACAAGTGACAACATACTGCAAATCAATTGACGACGACCCTCGTGCAATTCACGAATACCAACGTGTTCAGCAAACCTGGCTAGAACTGGAAGACATGGCTAATGACAGAGTCGGAGGCAAGAAATCCCGATCGTCGAGTGTTGTCAGCTCTGGTCGAAACAGCCGTGCATCTGTTTCCGCTGTCAGCTCTCATTCGGGATCCAATCGTCCGAACATCCCCAGACCTTCTCAAAGTGGAAAAGTCAGTAGGTACTCAAACCTCTCGGTGGGCGGGTCAAGCGGAGGCAAGCTTCTTTCTTCAGATCTTGCGTCCTCTCGGCGTGTGCTATCCAGCTCCTCAAACGGTCACCGCCGCCCGTCTAGCAAATTATCGACGGCATCAGTAGATATCACACGCTCGGTTTCTGGGCCCATCACCTCTGCATCACCGGCCTTTTCGCCTTCCGTGTACAACTCTACTTTTGCTTCTAGGCAGCGCACGGCCAGTATGTCGTCCAACGCCCCCAGCCCTGCTCCGAGCCCTTTGTTAACAGTACGGCCACGGGCACAAAGTAGGTCCCGAGTGTCCCCTACACCATCTGAGATGTCGTCAAATTCCCGAACGAATCCAACCCGGTCCTCCTCATCCATGTCAACTTGGGCCCGCGCACCGAGACAATCGTTCCCGGTAGCGAACAGGCTTCAAACCCCTCCTCGTCGGATCCAGCCAGCCCCGAAGAAAACGTATATTGCTAATCCACAAAATAAGCTCGATGTGGCCGTTGGGGATGTTGTTAACAAACTTCCGGTGAATATCAACGTCGAAGTTGTTGCTGATACTTGGAAGGATCAGAGCGGTAAATATTGGATTGGTGACGAAGAGCCAAGATTATGCTTTTGCCGAATTCTTCGTTCGCAGACTGTGATGGTTCGTGTTGGGGGTGGATGGCAAGAATTATCCAGGTATGTTATGATTCGTGAAGGCTGCTCCTTAGGGACGCTAATGTCGTGTTAGATTCATAAAGGACCATTTTGCAGACCAATTCCGAATAATGGCTCCTGAATCTCCACAATTTGGCTCGCCTCGATTCGGTTCTAGGGAAGAAAAGTGGATCAGCGCTGCAACGTTATTTGAAGCACCGGAGATCATTACCTCTCCCCCGCCCCCACGTACACCAGAACCTTCTGCCCTCCCCTCTTTCACTCTTTCCACACCCAGCGCTCGCAGCCCACTTACTGTGAAGTCCTCCTCCTCAGGCTCACCATTAGCGCCTTTGCAATTTCTTCGGCGTGTAAACCCCGACGGACCACCAATCAGGCCGGTGACGCCATCAAAACCTCCTACTCACCGCTCTAGGACAAGCATACCAAATACACCAGCTCGACACACATGGAGACCATGATAGACTTTCGGGACTTATACGGTCACATCGACACCTACTAATTATTACATTCCTGCTGACTTCCTCGGATTCCTGAAGGGACGCTCGCTGGCGATACTATTGCTTACTGCTACTCATCTTCTATTGTGTACTTGCCTAATGTCTCTTACATAGATTAAGTGCACCTGGAGTGCCGTACAATTACGTAACACGGAGTTGATTTTTCTTGGGTTGAACTGGGCAAGTTACTACCATAGTACTACCACTCAATGGATTCCGATCTAAAGTGTAACAGACTCAACTGCAGGAAATCATTGGTCGAGAAAGCGGTAGTGGTACGTATTCACTGGCATGGGCAATCTATCTACCCTGCCGTTTCTGATCATCCCGTCGAAACTGCAATTTCCAGACGACATGTAAGTCATCAATTACTATTCCAAGAAAACTAGATGAAGGAATACCACGAGGATAGGCTCGCATATATTTTGTCGTATGTCGTTTGACATGGCTTCCGTAGTATTCCACGATGATCTACTGCCAACCAGTGGAATGTGCCAACGAATTGTTCAATCTGTCTCGCCTCTGTCCAGGTGAAATTTATCGCAAACACTCGCTCATTCACTTATACATACAGCTTGCGAAACATCGCTTACGGAGCCGTACGTCAATATCTTCCATCTCACAGTTCAGCGTCCAAAATACCACTACCTTCAATAGGGATGACGTGGTGGTAATAGGCTAAGTTCATGGCTACATTTTTAATTTGACAAGGAAAAAAGGTTTGTTGTTTGCATCCAACCAATGACTACAAGACGGTGTGTAGACATCCCCCAACCTTTTACACCCCTTAATCCCACCGCAAGTCCGTTCTTTCGGGGCTGAGCCCTTCTATCATCATGGAGATCTGCGCTCGGTTTGTGCCGTTTTGATCCTTTTATTTTTGAGGTTCACCGTTGGAAAGTGCATTATCGTTCTGGCAGTATCAGATAAATCAAGAAAAGTGCGTCACTTTGGTCTTTCATCATGTGTCCTGCACTTGTGTCACCCTTGCAGTTCGTTCCAGCTCGCTGTAACTCGAAATTTGAATGATAAGAATGCTCAGTTACAGAAACAACTGGAAAATGTCATTAGGGAAGGTACGTGTGGTCCTGTCACGGTAGTGTCACTAAAGCTTGTCATCTGCAACCACAGCCAACGGGGAGATTAGCCTTCTTGGGAGCAAGGTCAGAGGTAAAGATAAGACGACTCGGATCTCGTGGTTGATTTCTTGACCTGTAAAATAGAGTTGGAGAGAGACCTCGAGTTGGAACGTCGGAGAGTCCGTGAGCTGCAGGATACGTCCAGAGAGCGAGAGAGGGAGTATCAGAAACTCAAGGTAAAATTGGTCGATCTTGGGTCAACTTCTGCTTGATAAAAATCACTCTAGGCTCAACTTGACAGAGTGAAGAGAAGGGCTCTGCTCGGCCCTGATGCTTCCTGCACAATCCAGCCTCCTATACAGGGTTTTGGTCATTCTCATCGTTCTCTCGACCATCAGCCGAAGCAGGCAGCAGCAGCCCGGGGAGAGGTTGACATAGGGGCCGTTGTGGGCGGCATGGAGGCTATCGGAGTAAATTCGGACCGACTTGATCCTATCCAAAACACTAAGTTATGATTCGCTAGATACAACGGACGCCTCTGGTGAATCGCGTTACAAAAGGAAGCATTGGGATTCAACAGGGGCGCACAGGGCTGCAAGTAATACCACATTCTAGCGCACCGAGTCAGGTTACCTACGTACACCGTCCTTCACTGAACATTGGGGACCGCTACTTCAAGGCCAACACCATTTCTGATAGGTCTGACAGTGCCCACGAGGTGGAAAATTTACTCCTTCCGAAGACCGTCAGAGGACAACCTGGAATACAGCCTAGTTCAAGTGGATGGGGAACGGGCTCCGGAAAGTCGCAGCCAGCTCAGCGACGGTGTCCGTGAGATATGCCTATATTCGACACTTATTTTACATCACCTATTACAGCGTTCGATCTCTCAACAAAAAGGGGATTCCGGCCTGCGCGATGAAGCATGCCCTCATGTCAGGAACCACCCGTAGATTAAGTTAGAATAGCAAACCAAGCGAATGCAGATGGACGTATCAACAGTAATAGTGCAAATAGCGTACAATGTGTATCGGCACCAGTGTCCGTTAGCACAAAAGAGAGGTGAATGATTTAAAGTAACATCACTCGTATCGGAGCCTACCATTCTTCTCATCCTCAAGGTATTGTCCAACAGCTAGTATATCCCGGCCTGCACGGCGTAGGTAAATAGCAAGCACGTCTCTGTCTGCCTTTGGCAGAAGTGCGGCGAGTTTATCAACCTGTCGATTAAACTCCACCCCTGAAATTAAACTATTGTGTTGTTGCAGACTCCCCTGGCCATTGGAAAGAGAGGGCCTGCGTGTCATTGTGTTGGAACGCTGCGGACTTGTTCCGTTCATAGAACTCTGGGACGTAACAATAATAGTCTGCGACCTTTGCATCCGGTTGGGTGGGGCGCGCGGACCGCCCGGGACAGACGGTGCGACAGGTAGTAGATTTGCTGGGCGGGAACCAAGTTGCTCGTTCCCATTCTTTGGAGGGCTCTTGGATAGCCTCTTCGCTGGAGATGGAGGGGTCAGAGGCTTCTCCTTCCTGAGGCTCGCCCTGCGCCCAAGTGAAGCGAAGAAGTTGCCGGGAGACTTTACGACTGAAGGGGACACAGCCGAACGACTGGATGAGGAAGATGATGTTGCAATCATTGTAGATGCTCTGGACGGACGGGATGCCGCAGCTAATCCAGGATAAGGAAGAGGGGGCGGAGCATTGGGTAGGCTGGAATCACCAGCAGCACGCGGGGCAAGATCAGTCGCGGAGTAAGCATCCGCTCGTCTTGGGAATGTGACGCCCGAGTCAGTGGATGATTGGGAGATGTGACGTGGTGCAATAGATGGGGAAGATGTAGATGGAGCACGAGGTCCTCTTGATGCGTTAATATTGGAGCATCTCCCCGACGACTGAGGATGGAGAGCTAGGAGTTGCGTCACATCAGCCGGATTTCGCAAAATGATGATCCAACCTACCCTTATACCTCGTCTCGACAATCCAATCACCCAGACCGCAGTCACAATTGTACAGTTCGTTAATTTTGTGGGCATAACCTATCGATCGTTCCAGGGCAGTGCGTTTCACAACCACATCTGCAAAATACATTGCAGGTGGATGTGTCGACTTCATCTTCCGCATTAATGGTCTTGGATGTGACATCGAATGGGGAATCAAGGACGAGCGTGTACCGGACGAGCGTTTGCTCCCAACAGAGGGCCGGTTAAGCGACATTAAAGATGGTGTGCGTGGTAGAGACGAGAAACGCTTAATGTTAAGTGCATTCTTCAGTGACTTCGTATCCAAGCACGGAATATCGTTTTTGGCCGGAACGGGTGGCACTGTCTCTTCTACTGCATTCTCATCCGAGCAAGCGTGAGGTCGCTCTGGAGTACGACCATGATTGGGACTGGGCTGGAAGCTGTCAGCGCGACGAATGTCCAAACCTTTTCCGCCATGCCGTCCTTCATGTCCGCGCGGGGGTTCGACAACGGTTGGTGGGGGAACATCGCATGAACTCATGATCCCCATATCGTCGATAGCGAGACCAATGGAAGCTACTAGATCATCCATTGAGTCAAAACGGGGTAATGATGCAGCGATTTCCTCGTGTGGTGAAGTCGGAGTATCAGAATCTAATGTACATATTCTTGACGGAGAAAATGCTCCCTCTCGAACGTGGTGAGGCCTGAAATCGGAATTCACGTCTTCATGTGAGCTGATCCAAAGGTTTAATCAGACGAGGCTTTACGACAAGGAGAAACCGCGTACCTCGGAGGACTGTCTGGAGGTGGGGTAGCCGAAGGAAGGTCTGTTGTAGCTGCCTCTTGTGAGCTTGGAGATGAGGCACCCTTATGGGCTGACACAGATGGGGATTTAGTACTGAGGGCAGCAGTAACATGGAGTGGTAGTTGTAGCGCCTGCTTCATAGCTTCTATGTCATCTTTCCTTCGAATAGGTGAATGTCTGGGGGGTCGTGGAGGTGGAGGAGCCTTGGAGTCAAAGTTGAAGACGATCTGTGGTGGTGGTGGAAGTGGTCCCGCAGTGGCATGCAGACCGGGCTGGTAATGCAAGTACGGAGAAGGCATCGTGGCGGGTGAGGTCAATGCGGTCGAAGGAGTCATAGGAGTAGAGGGATTAGTTCTGGGAGACATGAAGTCTTGCATGCTAGAGTGCGGACTTGAAAATACAGGTGAAGGGGACTGAGGAAAGAGATTGATAACAATGGGGGCCGCAACGCGTTCGCTTATATGTTTTGACTCGCCTATGCTCGGTGTTCGTACAGGAGCGAAGAAATCCTTGACCTCTCCGGTGGGGCTGACGCCAGGAACAAGGGCATCTTTTCTCTGGCGTGCGCCATTGGCTGAACAGCCCGAGTCAGATATTTCGGAAGGCCTGGGGGACGGCGACCTTGACTGCGGTATCTGGAATACTGGTGGTCTGAGCGAATCGGGATGGTGTGTTGGTTGCTGTGGGACCGACGTAGACCTAGGGAAGTTGGCCGTCGCAACGACAAGGACGTCATGCGATGATTTACGGGGTGCGTGACCGGCACCTTTTGGGAAGGTATCCAGGGCATCCGAGGATGATCGTGTGTGATTGCTGGGTGAAGGATGGCTCACAGGAATGGAAGGCTGCAGTTTGGGCACAGGAGCGGCCCTGGTAGGTTCCAAGTAACGCTGAGGGGACGCGTCAGGCGGTGCAACCAATGCCAGCCCCACTAGATGGGGCTCGAGGCAGGAGCGCAAATTGTTCGGTGAACCGCCACCGGAGACGGAAGGCCGAATTGCAGGTCTAGTGCACCGATCTTGAACGAACGGTGTGTGTGTGTCTGGCATTTCCACGATAGCGAGACGTCTTCTGTCAGCGCCTCCTTGGGAAGGGATGCTGGTCCGGCGAAGAGCACCGGTTGTTAAGGATCCAGCAGAAGGCGATGCAGCGCGTGGTTGATAATAATGACCTGGAGGATGGAAAGTTGCGGCATTGTTGTACTCAGGAGAGGGCGATGTCAACGGGCACTGGAAACACTGTGACAAGCTGACATCGGGGTCTTGTCGTGCTACTACTGCGGGTCACCCTGACTGAGCATAGTACTCGCTCCAGTGGACCGTGAAATGGAACACGCACCGGTTGGACTTGCACCTGTGTGCATTGTACTGGGCAGAACGTGCGGTGGGTTCTATTATACAGCGAGATATTGAGACATGGATGAGCCGTCGGTGTAGTAGCTAGTAGCAATAGTCTAGTGCTCGACACCCCCAACGCCCCGACTCCCAACTTGAATAGCTGTGCCCTACTCACCCCTGTAAGCGATGCTAGTCAGCGCCTTCAAGTTTGAATGCGTCACCATGGAAGAACTGACATCGCAGATCTGCCAATCAAGTTCTTTCCCCACCCAAAATGGCTGAACCGTTTCGTCATTGAACGTCCAGGTCTCTTCGACCCGGTAACGCTTTACTTTGACCAGCACGACTCTCCGGGCGTTGGCACCAGCACGGCGCCCATAAAAGGCTCGTCCATAATCGCTCACGAAATTCTGGAGCTTGTCCAGTGCACCGAACGACTCTAGCATATACGCAACAAGCGGCAATAGGATCGGTGACGTGTACACCCCTGCGGCGCAGGGATGATGGGGTGATGCCACAGACTTGGATCGTGCTGGGTGCGGTGCCGAATCCGAACCCAAGAAAAACCTCGGATGTCCTGCAATTAGCTGCGGATTCGATCTCCTCAATGCAACCGAGTACAAGCAGCACTCACCCTCAAGTATGACATTGCGCAGTGCCTCGCGGTCGCTTGGATACTTGGCAACGGGCTTGCAGTAATTCCAAGACTGACCTGCCCAGTCATCGACTGTCATAGCGAGGTGGTGCGCCGTAATCGTGCACGCTACTGTACTGCCAAGGGACTTGACAGCTTCGACCGCTGCCCGAGTTGTTGCGTGCTCGAGCACAATGCGTAACTTGGGAAAGGCTCGGTGCAGCTTTTTTAGGTGGGGAATAAACTTTTCTTCTGCGTTCAGTACACAAGTATTCTGCAGTCCATCCAGCGTCGTAAGTGGGCGAGGAGTGCAATCCATCGCCTGCTTACTGATGTGGGATCCGAGGGAATTTCGCCGTGCAGATTCAGGACGAGATCACATTTCTCCATCTCTTCAAAGATGGGATAGTACACTTCGTACGACTCGATTCCACCATCCGAGTTGGTGGTAACTCCCCTGGGATATGACTTGACGCCAACAATGCCTGCTTGTTTTGCCTTTCTGACTTCCTCAGGAGTGAGGCCTGGCGAAAGATAGAGGGTCATGAGATAGTCGACGCTACCGTCGATCTCTTGTAATCTCCTTTTGTATTCTACTGCCATGTCAGTCGTGGTGATCGGGGGTGTAAGGTTGGGCTGGATCCCTCCTGAGACGCAACTGCGGTGTTCCAACAAGATTGCTCACCATGACATAGGCCAGATCGAACCCGCCCTTACGGACACATGGGGTAACGAGTTTTGAGAGCTCCCCCTGCCTCAGATGGACATGAAAATCTGCAGGGGAGTCTACGATCAATCTATCAGCGCACATATGATAGGTGGATGTGGTAGAGTACGATCACGTGATGTACATGCAGGACGCGTTCGGTTTTCAACTTGCCCTCACCACCACCATTCATGGTTGCAGCTGGCTCAATCACCGTCGCAGGTAGGCATATCCATTCCTTCCTAATCTTGCACTGGCTTCTGACGCTCGAAAGTCCGCGTAAGACCTCCAACCGCTTGGGAGGCAGCCCGCTTACCAGAACCATGCTATGACACCACTATTCGCGGCGATGGGACTCTTGCGACGCCCGGTAAATCGGTTACGACTTCTGCACCACTTCGCGATATCGTCCAGATAGTGGACGATCGCATTATTACTTTCGATCCCGACGAAAAGGACAGGGCTCGTGCTTTCGTAGAGCGAGGTTTCATGCCCCCTGGAACAAAGCGGTACAAGGACAAGAGGTTCATGTTCGACAGAGTCTTCGATGGCGAAGCATCCCAAGACGAGGTGTATGCTGCCACCGCAAAGCCGTTGTTAAATGGGTTGCTGGATGGCTATAACGCAACAGTATTTGCATACGGTGTACGTCATCTGTCTCCTTCATCTCGTGACATAGCTGATTGCTCTGTAGGCGACAGGTTGCGGAAAGACTCACACCATCAGTGGATCGGAGACAGACCCAGGAATAATCTACCTCGCCATGGCTGACCTCTTCCAACGCATAGAAGACCGTAGAGATGAGTGGAACATCGAGGTGGTTGTCACCTTCCTTGAAATTTACAACGAAGAAATCCGCGATCTTCTCACCGAAGCCGCTACTCCTATTCCACGCGGTGGCCTCCAAATTCGTGAAGATAAATTCGTCAAAGTCATCGGCCTCGTTGAACTACGCCCTACCAATGCGGAAGAGGTCAAACAAATCGTCCTTCAGGGCAACTCTCGCAGAACCCAATCAGCTACGCACGCCAACGAAACCTCATCCCGTTCGCACGCCGTGCTCCAAATGCATGTCACGCAATCCCCGCGGACTGCCTCATTGACTGAGCAGCGCACGCTGGCCACTCTCTCCATCATTGACTTGGCTGGAAGCGAGCGTGCGGCCGCCACATCTAATATGGGCCAACGAATGGTCGAGGGTGCCAACATCAACAAATCTCTACTTGCACTCGGTAACTGTATCAACGCACTCTGCGAGAGCGGCGGGGCCATTCGACACGTCCCCTACCGCAATAGCAAGCTTACCCGACTACTGAAATTCTCCTTGGGCGGAAATTGCAAGACCGTTATGGTTGTCTGTGTGGCACCTACCTCTCAGCATTTTGATGATACCTACAACACCCTTCTATACGCCGAACGTGCCACAAAGATCAAAACAAAGGTGGTCACGCGCAACGTTGTCAATGTTGACAGACATGTTGGTCGATATGTCGAAGCCATTAATCGCCTTAACATCGAAGTCGCTGAACTCAAGGCCAAACTTGCGGGGAAACTTGCCGCCGAAATTGATACCGCTGGACGCAAGAGGACTGAAGCCAATGCCGAAATAGAACGTGCGAAACAAGATATGCAAACGCGAATGGAGCAGACGCAGGCATCGATCGTTGACGGTGCATCATGTGCCGGAAAGATATCTGCTGCAGAAGGGAAATTACTCGCCATCCGTACCCGCATTACCCAGATCAATGTGTTGATATCTGTGTGCTCTTCATCTCCGCCTGCTGATCTTGAAGCCGAACGTGCCCTCTTACAAACTCTCGCGAATCCAGAAGAACAGGCGGTCAAGCTAGATTCGTCTCTAATTGCACGCCTAACCCGCTCACAAAATTCTCACAACATCTTTGAGGCCACTCTTCGAGCGATCAGTGAACGTCGCTCTGACAGGCTCGAAGAACTTTGCGTCGAGAATATCAAGGCAGAGGCGAGATGGCGAATGGCCGAAATGGACCGGATTCGGGCGGAAGCTGAAAAGGACGCTCTTAAAGAGTCCTTCCGTTCACAGGCTGAATTGGTCGTGGCCCTTCTTGGGATGATTGGACGGTGCACCGTCGTCCTAGGGGAAGCTTCGCGTGCCTTGAGTACAGCGACAGAGGGGGGGAAAGATGGTTTTGAAGGGGCTATGAAGGCCATCGCAACTTCGCTAAGTGTCGCTGCCGGGAAAAACGACGACACCCTTGCCACTCTAATCGGAGAGACCGCGGCGACATACGCAGCTCACGGTGGTGGCACCTCAACTAATGGGGTTGCCAGGCAGTCTGCTTTGCAGCCATTCGCTGGCGCTGGCGCTAGCTCAGCCTTGAAGCCTGTGGAAAAATCTTCCAGGCGGTCGTCATACAACACCATTGCATCACCACGAAAAACGTACAAGTCCCCCCGCAAGTCATTGCGTCTGAGTGTCGGGCATTCATCCCGCCGAGTATCTGACAAAGAAAAGAAAGTTGTCCAGTGGAGGGATGAGGCGGGGAAAGGAAACTTGGATGATGGGGGACAAAAAGAGGATCCATTGATTATATCGAGCGACAGCGCAGAGAGTATCGGCCGCTGCCACTCGGTTGCGGGCTCAGAGAGCGAGTGGGAAGATGAGCGAACAGATGACAGTTTCAACTTCAGCTTTTTCACCGTCCCATCCACTTTACCTTCCTCATCCAGACTGTCCTT
>JBBPMP010000105.1:0-62444 GCA_038090395.1 Boletales sp. KT-2023a | reverse complement strand
TAAGTAGTACTCAAGATAAAGTTAAGTCGGAGAAAGGAAAGATAAGAATTGCCTCATGGTGAAGATAAGAATAAACATGAGGCAGCGGAAATGAAAGACATGAGGTAGAGATGAGAAAGGCGTGTGACGAACGTGTTGTACGTTCTGGAACACTCTAAAGAAGATAAAGGAACCGGGTAATGCCAGTCTGAGTATGACAAAGAAAGAAAAGGAAAGAAACGGAGGAATCGTAACAATTTGGACAAACCAGAAGCAACTTCACACTTGGAATCAGGTTACCAGGAAGTTAAGTACCAAGGGCAGTGCCTTCTCACACCAGAATTGGGGCAGGCAGACCCAATCATTTTACCAATCCATCAGCAAATGGGATAACCAAACTCTAGGAAACATCATCACAGCTGCTTTAGAGAAAGCCACCATCAACCAAGATGATGGTACCTAGTTTGCATCTCTTGTGGGTTCAGACAAGCTTGATTTGAGGGCTCAAATGTGTAAGCAATTGGACAATCATCATTCTTACACCAAGTGGGCTGGCATGCTAATTATTTAATACAGGATCACCATTTCATTTATTTTGTCAAACATGCCTTGCTTGGACTCATTGTTTTCATTTGTTTATAGCCTGTCCTCACCACATCTCATTGAGCACATCTTTTGGACTCATCTTTCTTACTTGTTGTGGTCTTGGACCCATATACCCTCCAAATCGACAAAATTCTTCCAGCCCACCTATTGGATGGCTCATATACCATTTCTTGACACCTGTCATGATTTTGTGACTGATCTCATTCCTTTTTTGTGGTGCTTCCCAGTTTCTTCAGCTCTCTTTACAATCCTTTCCCTTGCTTTCCATCCTTTTCTACAGCTTTTCAATCAGACTAGTGCTACTTTTTGGTTACTTTTTGCACACTTTTTAATAAATTTTGGTTACTTTTCATGATTCAAGGTGTGAAAAGCACAATGAAACACCCAACAAAAGTCCAGTAAAAGTCAAAAAAGTATGGTAAGCAGCAAAAAAGTTCAGATAAAAGCAGCACAATCTGCTTTTCATGCTTTCCAAGCAGGTTGAACAAAAGCACAGAAAGCCACAAAAAGTGCATCAAAAGTAAACAAAATGAAACTTGCTAATTTACTGATGTAGTCTGTAATGCCTACAAACACTGGTGTGACAAGATAATGACAGTTACTGGTGGGTATGTGGGGTGGTGTACTGTTGATCCAGTAGAAGTTGAAATCCCTTACCAAGTGCACCAGGGTTTGCATCTGAGACTATTTGACTTACCCAATATTTTTTTCATAGACATACACAAACAACTTCAATGAGCCAGAGGACTTGGAAGAGTATTAGTGACTGTCACAGTGACTTTCAAAAATAGCTCGGGCATTATCAACTGGCTGCATGAAAGTTGTCAACTTGAGGTTTGTACATATTATGTAAAGCAAGTAGCACATACCAGTGATACCACTGTGTGTGATATATGGACAAATATTCATGGCTCCACTTGGACTGTGCCAGGCAGACTTGCTTCTGGTCCAGATTGGCTAGAAAACCACAAAAAGGGCTTCTTAGCATCAAGGTGTATTGTGACTTGGTTTCACAGTTATATGTACTAACACACATTGTTTACTTGTCCCTAGCAACACAGGTTTGAAGCACTACATTGCCAGGGTCTCTGGGGGACTGGAAATGTTTCCTCACAAGTGAAATACCACACAGGACATGGAGCATATTTCAAATTTGGAATGGTCACTGTATGCTTCCAGTCAGATGGTTGGGTGTGCCACACTGACCTTTTGAAACATTAACAATTGAGAGGGTGCCTACAGTGACAGCCCTCAACATTGCTGCAGTGCTGTGCTATGGTAATAGGAATTACTACACTGATGAGATTCAGGTTTAGCCAACCAATTGAAAACCAATGCCATGAAATGATCACACCACAGAATTCTCTCTCTCTTTCACCAGAACAAATGTTGAACAATGAATCAGAGCTCCCCCAAAACCTCTTGGATGCATTGCAGACATTTTCTCACATTGCTTGGCATAATTCCTCTGCTTTTTGGTGTGGCCATCATACCCACCAATTCATCCTGTGACCTTGAGTATCTCCACTTACAAGACCATACTGTTGCCCTGTGATACCTCTTTGGGAGCTCTGTAACCTGATACAGCAAGATTATTGTAAGAGATGAGTATCGTGAAGCATTGCAGGTGTTGTGGACTGATAGCATGTATAAACAAGGAATGTTCATCATAGGCCAACCTGGTATTGGTAAGTAAAATGACATCAATATATCAGCAAAATGACCTTTGAATTGACAAAGATCCACAGAGCCACACAGACATTACAGGAAGGTACCTAGTAATATGTAAAGACCTGTACAGAGAAATAGGGGTTACTCAACTCAACATTTTCAGTCATGACTTAGGCAGAAATTTTTACAGGCCAATCTTTAGATATATACTGGCTTCTGTGCAATTTCTGGGATCATACTTATAAAGCTGGTTGCACAATGCACATGGACATCCTGAGTCAAAAAGGCTGTTTTGTTGATGTATCTTGTGCATTGCTCATACATATACTTTGCACTGGTAGGCAAAACATCCTTTCTCGTCTATGTACTTCTTGAATGGCTGCATAAGCACAAGCCAGTTGCAGTCCAGCTTCATGCTAGTGATCCATTCTATGCACTATTTACACATACCTGCACACTCTACTCTCTATCCAATCTGGCACCATTGATGCAAGAAGACATATGGGCGCTGAGTGACCTGCATGTGTCTACTGGTGTCCTGCTCAATGTCTTTCTGGATGTTTCTGCTAAGGTCATCCAAGCAGCCCCACCCAATGTCAAGTACTGGGAAAAATGGAGTCAATACCATGGCACCAAAATGTTTCTCATGAACATATGGTTGGAAGAGGAGATTATGGACTTTTCATGGGTAGAGTAACTTTTGTTGCAACTATATCTGATGAGGGTGCCCTAGATGGCTTCTGGAACTTGATGTCAAGTGCATGATTGCTCTTACTGCCAAATGGGGTGGGATTCCCTGGACACTTATACAACAATGCATGAACACTGAATCACAACAAGACTGGGAGCTATGCAGGGCCTCCACTTGCATTGTCAAGAGTTATACATCCCTCCTTCCAGCCTTGCATACACTTGATTTTCAGGACATTTGTCCATCACTGGCAATCTTCTTTGTACTGCCACTCAAGAACTGTGTGGGTAATATTTATCACCACAGATATACCATTCATGTGCCTACAAAGGTGATCGAAAATGCCCCAGTAGTCATTCTCCAGCAGATCCAGAGTAAAGCCAGAATTGATTTCTTCTGATTCATGAGCATTTATCCTGGAACCCAGAGCTGCATTAGAAGTATCTTCATTAATTGGTTCTACTCCCTAATCACATCCAGAAGGCCATTTTATTGCAATTGGCACAATAGGGACTCATATTCAACATGTGTGCTAGGCACCATCAAGGCTGGACAGCTGCCAGTCCTTCATGATGCAACAATGCCCATGAATCCTCCATATTTTTGGATTGCCCCCATAGGGGAATTTCCTGTTATCAACTGTGCTCTCATGACCAAGTCAAGGGTTTTTATGATTCAAGTGACCACATCTTTCCAACCCTTATCCTTGCCTCCCCAGGTTGGTTTAGACAAACTGCAAAACCTCTTACCAGTAACATGGCAGAAGAATTACAAAGTTCCTTGGTATTTCATGTTCATTGGGATTTCAGAGGAACTGGTGCACAATGCTTTCAAACATTGGCAACAGAAGCTAACCAAAGTGTCTGTTGGGTGGTGTGCTGTGGATCCAGCAGATGTTGGTATCCCTGACAAAGTACAAAACTTTTTATGAATCCAAGACAATCTTGGCTTGATCAAGTTTTCATAGGCATATACACAGGACAATGAACTGGAGATAATAGGAGAGTGAACAGAAGCTCTAGAGCTGTCCATAAGACCATGTTGAATCACCAATATCATGCATAGTTTTCATTATACATGAGTTGTGTTCCCCCAAATGGTCCCTATCCACCGCAACCCCTCTCTCGCACAGTTGTCATGTCAAATTCAATGGAATCACACCTGGCATTGCTGTGCACTAAAGGAACACCCACGTATTCAGCCAAATGCTCTCGTCCAGCCATGAGGTTCATCTGGACCATAGAATGGAATGATTGCAGACGTTCTAGGATGATCTGGCAGCCCACCAGAGTGTGATTACATGCACTGGCGTCAGTTGGAATGAAGACGTCATCTCGACCAATGACAACAAGTCTGGCCAAGTAAGTGCTGACAACCTTGGGTCGTTGTTGGCTGATAGAGACAATGACCAGTGCGGAGAGGCCATTGCTATTGCTGGCGGTCAAGCACCAACTGATTAAAGTCAGATGCTCTCATGGTTTGTGACACTCGATGGGATGTTCGTACCAAGCATTTGCACTTCGACAGAGAAGGGCTCTGGTGACGAAATGATAGATGTCAGTTTCTGCAACGTCAGACCAGGTATGTCGGGGGATAGCTGGGTCGGTGTGTGTCAGTTTCTTGTCAAGGTAGAGTCTCTATCGATATGAATTATTGTGAGTTTCGGGATCCATGTTTTGATGACCCTCGACATGTGGATTCGGATGGACCAGCCATGTGGCTAGCACCCGGTAACATTCCAGAGTCCTTGCCATTGACTGTCCACTGCAGAGATAACATACTGGGTGCGTTGAAGTATCTCGGGTCTAAGTTCATCCCCATTTGAGAACAAGTGGTGAGATCTAGGACATCAGAAAGTAGCGCAAGTTAGTGCATACAAGCGCAATAGTGCAGTAAACTATCTGATAGACCAGCGCATTAAGATGTATATATATCACTGGTTATCACCACGAACTTTATCTTGGCTCGCTTTGAAGGCTCTACGCCCCGTACTTGGCCAACA
Source organism: Boletales sp. KT-2023a (assembly GCA_038090395.1). NCBI lineage: Eukaryota > Fungi > Basidiomycota > Agaricomycetes > Boletales > Boletales sp. KT-2023a. Next base: position 57,495 of record JBBPMP010000105.1, on the reverse strand, counting down.
TGCTGTCGCTTCTTGGTGTTATGGGCATCAACGTCGGATTTGAGCTTTCCCTCATTTCCCTCTAACAGAATCTTGCCCTTGACATGCCCGCCAGACCGCTCAGGCGATGGTTTCAATTGTTCTATCGAGTATCGCGAACCGAAGGCGAAAATCTTCTTCAACGGTCTCAGGGGGGAGGGAAGATACATCGGCAGCAGATGACAGACGATTGTGCCGTGCGCGTGCCAATTCCAAAGGTCATGGAAGTGGGTAAAAATCCATTGTCGATGCGTGAAATCCCATCCTCGGCCATAGAGGGGGGGGCTAGGAAAGCAAACCTTTGTCCTTGTAGCATCCGCTGGCCTGTTGTCCTCCACAGAGGGAGGTTTTCGTTGCGTGAATCTAGCTGGCGCTCCATGCCTAGGGTCCCTTGAATTTGATACAAACCTAAAGGAAGACATAAAAGAGCGACTCGAGATTGTCGCGGCGAGTTTGCTTGATGCGTGGAGGCTCGGCCGATGACGAGGCGAACGCTGATTTGCGGGGCTCAGACGTATTCAGGGGGAGCGAACGTACAACTTGCTAAGTAGCTTCGTGACGTGAAAGGAATTGTTCCCTGGAATCTAGACAAGTACAGCACGGCCAACCCCCCTCACGGTCCTCTGTTATGATGTTGTATTAGCTGCCATCGCGGTGCAAATCGTTTCTCCCCCAATGCCGCTTGCTCCTGAACTAGAAAGGATGTCAGCAGCAATGTGTGCGTAAAATGTTAGCATCGACCTGTCAAATACCACATTCCTTAAAATTTGAGTAAGCTCGCGCTTGGTGCCCAACATGTGCAGAGGACGGGCGCAAGACTCGAATAGTAAACGCGTTCGATACGGATGATGCGTGCTTGGTGGCCGAGAGTCGTGATATGCCAGTCTCGGTCTGGATGATGCAGAAATCCATAAGTTCCGGAACTCCTGGGGTACCGTTTATCCGTGCCAGTATCTCACACGTTGCTACAAAGCTTGGGTTGATAGTACAGCAAAGCGGAGCGAAGACGAGTTTTGCAGTGTTCCTTTCTGCAAGCCCTATCCTAGAGTCTGTAAGGCTCGAGTCAACGAGGTTGAACGCTGAGGATTGGTAGCGGGAAATTCCAGATCAATCCTTCAGATGTTGTGTAGCGCGACTGTTCGGTCAGTGAACGGTGGCCCGGGGGGAGCCAGTTTGAAATGATGACATATGTGGACTGCGGTTGATTTCTTGACATTTAGTACCCGGGCTGTGGTGTCCAGGAATAACTGCCAACAGGCACATACAGGGCTGGAGGTAGAATAGGAGGATTGGTCCGTGCCTGTGTAGACTATATGAGCATCATCATGTTCCCTTGATTCGGTTCCGATTCCGCAGTCATCATTGCCATCTTTCACATCGCTGCGGTCCTCCCTCCCCTCCTCCTCTTCCTCCGCAGTCCCCAGGTGCTAGTAGCTCCCATGTCGAATTCAACGATCTGGATCCAATCGCATCTGTCGCCGCTGTACGACAAGACAGATGCCAATTTTCTTGATGCATTCGATCAAACATTCTCGCCCGCATGCGAGGTCCGTATGAATCACGAGGCGTATCCGCTGCATTCGTTCAAGGACGATCTGTCGTCCCGACGCACCGCAGCGACGCACATCAGCATCACGTGGAATGCGGACGTCATCTCCACCAACGACGACAAACCTGAACAGGTGCGTGACCTTGTCGTCCTCATCTCATCGAGGTCTTGATCCACACGGACAGCCCGCTGTCGTTGCCGGTGGGCTTGTCGTGACACGCTCGCTCCCGTTTCGCATTCGTGCAGGACCGGCGCAGAGAATCACGCACGTCTACTTTAGCGCCAAGTAAGCATGTGTGAGGGGGTCTGTTTGCTTTTCTGACTGGTTCTGTAGGATCGAGCAAGATGCGAGCGTGCAAGGCGAGGATCAGCGTCGCATCACGAGCTTTTACTATACCGCAGTGGACAAGTCACCACCGATCCATCTTCGCGTCCCTCGTTCAGCTCAGCAGAACGAGCCTGACGGCCAGTGAAGTGCTACATTATATATGAGGGGAACTTCGATGACGGAGTGACTGGCCCCTGTCTCATACAGCCGGACATTTTGTTGCATGAAATGTCGTTTTATGCCTCTGCCATCTCTGCATCTTCACTTGTACCTGCATCGTTTAGGAGTGCCTCGGCGGCGCGACGTAGCGTCGCAATTTTTGTCCGCATCACCTGAATTGCCTCGGGCAATAAGCGTTCCGGGGGATAAAAGCTTTCCGACTCGATGCAAACTAGGCGTTATCCAAATGAAGTATGAAAGACTGAGAGCTGGGAGCAGCACACCACTCACAGAGGAAATGGTCTCGCACCCGCGTGAGCTGCACACAGCCTTCGAATTCGGGGTGTCTGTACACTTCGCGGCTCATCGACTCGAAACGGGACGATTTGGCGTCTACGCTGACTTTTTTCGTTTTGGGGTGCACGCGGATGACACCTGGCGAGAAACACTTTTGGAATTTTTCTGCGAGATCAGGTGGCACGGGTTTTGCGGGATTGAGGATGATCTCAGGGAGCAGACGGTACGATGCGGTGGCTACGAGGGACGGTCAGCAAGGCAAGCAGCACATGGGGATCATCGCGTGATTACCGACGGGGGAAAACTTGGCGTGGTCTTTACCAACGCTCTTGACTGCATGCAACTCCATGTCGATCTCTTGTCCAGGTCGCAGCTTCGCGAGGACGATGTTGGGGTTCGTCGGTGCGGGCGGATTCGCGGTCAGGACGGTGTCTTGTTCGCCCTGGGGGACCCACTGGAGCTGGGAAGAGAGAATTTCCGAGTTGATGTAGAGCACATCAGGGTCCGTTGCGTCCTTGGGCGCGTTTTTCCTCCGCTCGCAGGCGGCCTTGAGCCGAAACACGAGCGTGTTCCTGTCTGTCGGTTGATCGTTCTGTTCTGCGGGGAGATTGAGCTGGTGGGGGGCAGCGACGGTAAACGGTGCGCACGGTCTTTGAAATCGAGGAACGCGGGGTCAATATTGATAGGGACGAGTCCGAGGCGATGGGCGAGGACTTCGTCTGCGATGACGGACGTGTTGCACCAGACGTAGGCGCGTTCTATACATACCGTAGGTACCTGCGCTCGTCAGCGGGTGCGCAAGGCATGCAAGTGAGACATGCCTCTGCAAGGAGAATGCGGCGGAAGGCATTGGCGATGGAGGCATCGACGCCGATGAGATCGAACTCGATGGAGCGATTCGAGAGGCGCTCGACTCGGACGGTGAGTTTCTGTTGGCGCGGGTGAGCTGATCTCGGGCTGCGTGATAAAAGAGACGAACCTGCTGAAACTTTGCGAGGTTCCAGGCATTGTCATGTGCTGGGTCGTGGCCAGGAAAGTCGGTCGAGGAGACGTGCGAGACGCGTTCTGGGTGCACACCGACATGGCGTTTGGGATCGAAGGTGGCCATGACTTGATTATCTAATATTTATCTACTCTGTTCAGTTCACATGCCTCGCATTCGAAAAAGTGCGTGTCTAATCCCTGCGACGGGGTCAACTTATTTACCAGATCACTACAGAGACCTCCAAGCGGGGCACGACCCGCCACAAGGAAAGCATAAAACACAAGGCCGCCGAGCATCGCAGAAAAGTCAAGAAGCAGGCACGAAAAGACAAGGCAGCCGGAAAGGGCATGTCGCACCCGTTCGTCGTACGCGGACCCGCTGATCGTCGCTCGCAGTCGTGCAAAAGAAATCGAAAAAGGATCCGGGGATTCCAAACAACTTTCCGTATAAGGACCAGATCCTTGCAGAAGTCGCAGAACAGCGACGTCAAGTAGGTACATGCCCAATCTATACGAGCAATCTTGACCACACTGTTATAGGCAGCCGCGGAGAGACAGCGTCGAAAAGAAGAAAAACGCGCTTCCGCAGTCGGCAACGATGACAAGGAGGAAAAAAGTTCCTCTTCCGAGGACATGGATGTGGACGAAAAGGATCAGGAAGGGCAAGGCTTTGACGGCGTGATGTCGCTGAGACCGGCGCCCATGCCCAAGGCCAAGGGCAGCAGCGATACTGATACTGTGCAAGAACGAATACCCACGATACCCGTTTTTTCCGGCCCTTCAACGCTACGTCAGGTGGTGCAAAAGGCGGATATCGTTTTGCACGTGGTGGACGCTCGCGATCCTGCCGCGGGAATGAGTGATGGATTGATAGAGGCAGCACGGGACAAGTTAATTGTGCTACTGAATAAAGCAGGTATGTATGACGCGTGGGCGAGACTCTTGGACTCACATGGCGTGACAGACACGGTGCCGCGAGAATCGCTCACGCAATGGCTCGTACATCTACGGACATTGTACACCGTACTGCCATTTAAAGTGTCATCTGCGTTCATGCCTTTCGAGGCACGATTTGAACCAGGGAACAAAAAGGCGAAACCGAAGCCTAAAGATGATGGCCTCGGAGTTGCCGGTCTTTGGGGGTATCTAGGCAATGTCACGATGCAAGATAGGGAGGAGCTGGTTGTTGCTGTGACTGGAGTGACGAACGTGAGTGAAACGCGACGAATTGTGGGTGAATCTCAGCTGACGGGAAGAGCAGGTGGGGAAATCGGCGGTTGTCAACTCGATGGTCGGGACAGACGCATTCGGGATATACAACGTGCATACTGCAGGGACAGCGAAAGGGCCGTGTACTACGACGAGAGCTCAAGAAGTGGTGGCCACGATGCCTGGGAATGCCACGCGGAGAGTGAGGTTTATTGACACACCTGGGCTGCAATTTGTGCGCGAGGGATCCTCGACGGACGAGGAGAGAGAAGCGATGCGAGCACGAGATATACTATTGCGGTGTAGGGGCCGAATCGAGCGACTGAAAGATCCGTTGTTTGGAGGTAAGCGGGGCCGATGGATTGGGTGCAGCATGCTGAGTGAGGGGCAAGTGACGCATATCGTTGGGCGCGCAGACACGCAAGATTTAATGTTGGCATACAATCTGCCGGCGTTTTTGCAAGGGGACGTGACGGGATTCCTCGCGGGGCTAGCACGGGTGAACGGGCTGGTTAAAAAGGTGGGGGAATTGAGCTGTGTGCTGGTTGCATGCTTATGGCACGACAGAGAGGCATGTTAGATCATGTGGGGGCAGCGCGGATTATCTTGCGAGACTGGAGCACGGGAGGGTTGGTGCGGTACACTATGCCTGGGAGCGTGTCGGGAGACACGGAGGAAGAGGACGCGGTAGTGTTGGGGACGGTTCGGAGCAAGAGGGAGCTACGCGGTGAGGCGAAGCTGGTCAGGATGGATGCTGGAGTGAGTGATAAGCGTGATGTCGAATGGGATTTAGAGTGGGATGGTAGTGATGAAGATGAAGATGAGGAGGAGGAGGAGGAGGAAGAAGAGGAGGAGGAAGAATCGGACCGATTACCGGTTAAACGCAAAGTACGGTTCACGCTGACGAGGTAGTCGATAGCGGTGACGTCAGACGCGGTTTTGAATCAGACCGGTTTTAGCAAGACAAAACTGCGTGGCAAAGACCTCCCAGCTTCCGCTTTTTCCTCCTCCTCCTCCCCCCTCCGCACCTCCCCCCCCTCTCGTCGTCGTCGTCGGCGATGGTCAAACCAACTTTCTTTCAAAAGGTGCTCGGCCGTCCTTCTCAGCGGTATTCAACACACTCCACGACGACACACGACGCTCGAGACATACACAGATACAGTGGAACATCCGAAGAACCCCTCCAGGTCAGCGCCCGTCACATCTCTGCCCTGCATCCTTATCTTCACTTCCGCCCAGCTCAACCTCCGACTCTCGGAAGACACCGACGAGCCTTTCTTCACTCCTGCCTCCACTCCCTTCCACTCCTCCCCGAATACCCCCTCTAACACTCCCCCCACCTCCGCCGCCTCGTCCGCCATCTCCCTCTCTGACCTCGTCCGCCCATCCGCCTCTCTTCCAGACCACACCTCCCTCACCATGTCACGCAAGCTTACGTACACCGACGAGGACTGGGCAAGAGACGTCCGCTGGCTTGTCGCACCGCGCGCCGACGAACAGAAATCAAAGCCAAAACCTGTTAAGCGCCGCAGCGCTCCCCCTAATACCATCCACATCCCCTCCTCTCGCTCTACTTCCTTCCTCCCGCCCCGTCTCCCCGTATCTCTCCCCAACCCCCACCCACCGCGTTCATCCAAGTCAAAGGGTATCGGCAAGGCAAAAATAAGCACCGCCAGATCCGTCATCGGTATGACCACCTTGCTCGAGGTCGAGGAGGACCTCGACCCAGACATGCCCCTCTCTTATGTCCACGACACCCCAGTCCCTCAAAGACGTACCGCCCCCATCCCTCGTTCTCCAGATCCCGCTTTGGATGTATATCACAAACCGCGTGTCTCTTCTCCCCTTTGTTCCTCAAAGCTCTCTAGACAGCGCAGCTTCTCATCTCCACCCTTTCTACTCTCCGGTGATCAACTACCCGTCCCGTCCGGCATTTCTTCCGATGTAAATCATTCTCTCGCTCCCACTTCAATTTCACATCCATCCAGTACAGCAACCGCCTCCACCTCAAAATCCCCTTATACTTCTCCCGCTCCAAACGCCCTCGACGCCCTCGCCGCGCATGTATCCGTCTCAGACTCGCATGATGCTTTACCTTCCACTGGAACTCGTGGTTACACTAACCTTGTCCTCCCGCATGCGGCAACTTCCCCCTCCTTGCCCCTCGACAGTACTTCTCACCGAGTTTGGAAGATCGGAAAAACTCGTCCCGCTGGTGCCACTGTTCGCGATAGCATAGGCGTTGGCCTCGGCCTTGGTGATCAAGTCGATCTTTCCCGCGCACGCCTCGCTCAGACCACAATGGCCAGCGTCGAGATCGTCCGCGGCATCGCCGCAAATTCTGGAAAAAATCGAAAGTCTCACAAATCTCGCGGAAGCGTCTTTGGCGTGGCGTGGTTCTCCAAGGATAAGTCATCTACCACGGCCAGTGAGAAAAATCACCAGCTCGTTGCGGACTCTCCTCTTGGTTTTACTGCTTATCGCACGCCTCCCGTTTACGTTGGCGCTGCTTCTGTCTTGGTCCAGGTCTGGGGCGTCGGCCTAGACGGAACGGATCCCCGTCTCACAGGTATCTACCCTCCGCGCGTCGGTTCGTCACTTGCGCGTGTTCCGTATGGTACCAAGATGCCGAAGTCGAGCGAGAAGGACAAGGCACGAATTCCGCCCGTTGGTTACATTCCAGGCCGTTCGTTCGTTGGTCGTGTGTTGGAGGTCGGGTGGGAAGTCGGCGTAGAGGTGGCAAAACGCGGAGATTGGGTTGTTGGACTGATGTCCGTCCACAAGGTCAGTCATCCCAGCTTGCTTCCTCGGTCTGGTCGATTTGATACATCTATCCAGTGTGGTGCATTGGCCGAATTCATACTCGCTGATCGACATCGCGTTCATCGCGTTCCCAACCCCTTCATGCATTTGAAATATCCCTTTACTTCCGTTACCCTACTCGAGGGATCCAAGGACGACGACGTTTCCAATGGACAGGCCCCCCCGTCTCCTTCGTCTGATAATCCTCTGACGATTAATGAGCTTGCCCTTATACCTCTCTGCGGAGTCCCTGCCTATCGCGCTGTCCGTACATTCCACCAGATCACACAACGTATGGGCAAGTCGCAGCTACCCTACGGGAATTCTCATAATGAACTACATCCCATCATTCCTCCTCGTAGTGACACGCACGACTTTACAGCAGGCGGAGATCAGGAAGATTCTGCGACACGGGTACGACCTTATGACTCGAGACCACGTGTCCTCATACTCCGTGCTCACGACGGAGCAGGCGCACTTGCCGTGCAGATGCTCGTGCGTGAAGGATGGTCTGTATGGGCTCACGTGCCTGTGCCGTTCATGTTACCAGGCGCTCAGTCGGAACTACCGGATGAATTGAAAGACGAGGAAGAGGAAAAGGAACTTGACAACCAAAGAAACATACTACGTCGCATTGAAGAGAGACTACGCAGGTGGGGGGCGGATGAGGTGATTTTTGTCCCAATTATGTCAATGCCTCTTTCTGCATTATTCGATGCTTCAAACACGGCGCTGGAGGCCATGCCATCCTGGTCGTCACCCTCCGTCCTTTTTCAGCAGTCGCCCTCTTCTTCCCCCAGTATTTCACCTTCACCATTCTCCAGATCGTCAACATCTACTCCATTGTCTTCGCCTTACTCGCATGGATTCTCATCGGGTCCTCTATCCTCTCCTTCGTCGTCATCTCATCAACATGCTTTCGCAACTCCCTACTCGTTCACTCCGCTACCACTCGCACCATATGACTGCGAACCAGCTTCTATTATCTCTCTCTTATCGTTCCTCACCCGCTCCCGAGTTCGGTTTGATGCGATCCTGGATACTATTGGCGGTCGTGAAATATGGGATGCAAGCAGGTTACTCCTCAGCCGGCCTGTCCGCGATCCATCACGCCAAGATGTCGATGCTCAGTTCACAACTGTTGTGGGTGACATACCAGACCGCGTCGTGTCAACCGCGAGCGACAATTTCCGTGCTGGTGTCCGGGCGTTGCGTATCGGGGGTGCCAAGGATCAGCACCCATTTGAGGACAGTGGTTACCACGAGGCTATGACAAACGGAAACGGCAAGGACAAAAAGGCAAAAGCAAAGCCCCGACCCGTGAATTACTCCTGGGTCAACGTCGTGTCCGATATCGATTGGGAAGGGGGCGACGTGCACGACACGTTGTGCGCCGTGATGCGGATGGCTACATCAGAGGGCGTAAAGCCCGTGATCGAACCCCCCGATTTCGGGAATGCCAACCGTAGGGACAAGGGCAAGAAGCGGGCGACGTTGGCTGCGGCGGACGGCATCGAGGAGGAATTGCTGGGCAAGGTGGTCCCGTTCGAGAATACGCCGGACGTTTTTCTTTCTGGGGGTGGGCTCGAATATGGTGGAACGATCGTGTCTCGTGTGGCTGCATAAGCCGCGCGTCGGGCGAGCGTGGCGCCTCTCTGCCGCACGTGTCGGATGGGTCGGCGATCCTCTTACTTGAGGCTGTTTTCTTTCTTTTCTTGTTGACATTTAGAATAATTTTGGGTTTTGAGGACGCATCATACAGATATATCTCTATCTATTTTTTCATACCATTCACACCTTCCACACACATTGTATTTTGAACAACACATGAACAACTTTCGTTGTTGTTGTTTGCACCTAGTATACGTTGACGAGTCGCACGAACCGCAGTTGATACACGTGGATGGACATTGGGGACTTGTGCTGACAATAGATTGAAGTTAACTTGGACTTGTGGTACGAATCAAATGGTCACAATGCTTCTCATGCACGATACGTTGAACTGGGACCGAACAAATTTGTACAGATTGTCACATTAAAATACAGGTATGTGACATTGAATAAGAATCCTATCCAATCCGCGACAAGAATACAACTATCGCTCCTCGATGTTATTAGAATATAGGCTCGAGTATCTTGAACTTGATCATACCAGGATTCAGACATGTGATGCATCTTGCAAAGACCCTAAGCTATGTGCAATGTTCAAGCTTCAGGTTCCACCATTCATGAGAAAATTCATGCTTCAGATGTCCTTGTATTGGAACCTTGACAAGCCTTCAAGCATGTATTACCGACACTCGTAAACTTGACCATGCGCGTCTTCACCAATACTTGATAGTGTAACACAAAGTAGTAGAGCGATACGAAACGCATGTGGGGGAATACAAGCAAGAAAAAGTCGAAAGAAAACTTGAGACTTGATTTTTTTTTCTGAGATATACCGAACCAGGTAGGCCTCTTCAAGACAGACGTAATGAGAAACTTTGAAAAACTTGGCTTGCGCTGGACTTGTCCGCCATGCACCCTTCATTCGTACGTGCTCGACTCTTCCGCGAAACAGACAAAGAAAGAACACGACATATTCAGGCCGCAGCTTGTCCTTCACCAACGACCGCCATTTTCAGCATGGTTAGAGGAGTTAGAGGCACCGTTGGAAGGACCATCAAAATCCTTGCGAGGGCTGCTACCTCTCGGCGGGCTTCTTGAGTAACTCCTACGTTTCCTATAATCAGGTGAGTAACGTCCACTACGAGCGGGCGGACTACGACGGTCACGCCAGTCACGGTTGTTGTCACGACCATAGGGGTCCCGTTCCCGGTCACGGTCATGACGGCGGTAATCACGATCCCGTTCACGGTGCGAGTCACGGTATGAGTCACGATACTCGCGGCTTGAATAAGTGTCCCTGTGAGAGCGACGGTGTCCCATATATTCTCCGGGTGTGGGTGCATGAGGGCGGTCGGTGACAGAGTAGTCCACTCGAATCCGGCGTCCATTCAACTCCTGCAGCTGCGTGAGCAGTGAAATTGGATAACAATGATCAAAACTAACGATGCCGTTTAATTCTTGAATACAACGTGTTGCTTCTTCCACACCCGACATTTTGATAAAGCCGAAGCCACGAGAACGGTCGGACTGAATGGCATGGGTTGAGGGTTAGTCGAATCCTGAGCACGTGACAACGCACCCTTTGGTCATAGACGATGGTCACTTTTTCAACTCGTCCAAATCGACTAAATTCTTCATCCAGATCGCGCTCTTGGGTTCTAATGCTCAAACCAAATACACCCAACACGGCGGATGGGTTGGGCGCCTGCTTTGCTATATGAGATATTTAAAAAAACCTGGAGGGGTTGGTAGCGTACAATAGGAGCATGTGAGGGGCGTTTAGGGGGAGGTGACCGACGTCGGAAGGAAGGACTCTTGAAATCGTGGTTGCTACGGGCCGGGCTACGAGAGCGCGACCGGGCGCGAGGACCATCGCGGTCGCGTGATTCTGAGGCGGCTGGTGCCGGAGCGTTGTAAGCGTCTGAATAAGGATCCACTGGAGGAGCTGCAGCTTCACCGTATTGCGACTAAGAAAAAAAAAAAAAAAGAGTCAAGCGACGCGACGTTGAGGGGGGCCAAGTCACACACCATGATTGTTGAAGTTTGAGAAGAAAATTTACGTGTGTTTGGATCCAAATAGACATTCAAATTCAGACTCCGCAAACATAAACCTTATTTCACGGTACTGTACAGTTTCACCAGCCCCCCGTCGCCGCAACGCTCGAGGTAGTCATCAGCACTCATCGGCAAGACTAAGATGGTGAGCCCGTTGTCTTCAACATCGTTCAAGAGCCGCCTTATCGCACTCTTTACAGGGTATCGATCTCAAGACTCACCACGTCAAGAAATCCCAGCGCACGGCCCCCAAGAGCGAGGATCCGTACCTGCTCTTGCTGGTCAAGGTATATGTATGCGATTGCCTTGCAAGGATTGTTTCTAACGCATCACTCAGTTGTACCGTTTTCTCGCACGTCGCACCGACTCGAAATTCAACAAGGTTTGATAAACCAGACTTGATTGACGCAAGTGCTCAATCATGTGTGTGCAGGCGATTCTCCACCGCCTTTTCCTTTCAAAAATTAACCGCCCTCCAATCTCACTCTCAAGGATTGTAAAAGAGACGTCTGCCACCGCAGACCTTGATTCCAAGACCATCGTATCAGTTGGAACAGTTACTGATGATATTCGTCTCACCGAAGTCCCAAAACTGTCCGTCGCTGCCCTTCGCTTCACTCAAGCAGCAAAGGAGCGTATTCTCAAGGCCGGCGGAGAGGCTATAACTCTAGACCAACTTGCTCTCCGGTCGCCCACGGGTTCCAACACGGTACTTCTGAGAGGCAAGAGGAACACTCGTGAGGCTGTCAAGCACTTTGGAATGGGTCCGCACAAGCACAAGAAACCCTACACAATCTCTCGGGGTCGCAAAGTAAGTCCTCTGGGACTTGCGTATGAAATTCTACCCCCCTCACACAATCACAGTTCGAGCGCGCTCGTGGCCGCCGAAAGTCTCGTGGCTTCAAAGTATAAGCCGGATCGATATGTGGCCGAAGAGAGTATGCCGAAACGAGGATATGCATGCAATACTTGGTATTTCTATGAGCCATGGTCACTCTTTATCATTCTTGCACCTGTACGCAAACTACGCATATGGTATCCTCGATGGCGTCCCCACAGTTGTGAACTGAAGAACTGCTCAAGTATATCATTCCGAGAATGTGATGGTCCAATACAATTTACATCGAGAATTCCAAGCAAGTAATGTTTTTAGGGGTATATTAGCTACCGCCTTGCCCGTTTACCCTCCTAAACGTAGTATTCAACCGACTGATTGCATCGCGGGCTATAAGCTTACTGGGGTACCCTCCTTGTCGTCCATCATGCTTTCCCACTCTCTTTTCAAATTCGGTCCTTCCAGATCCATCGCATCGTCCAACTGATCGGCCGTCAAAGAATCGGCAAGGTCTAGACTTTGGGTTCGCCATGTAACTACTTTTGAGTCTTCGCCACCAGTAACGAGGACGTTGTGCTGAGGCATAAATATTAATCAAAGAAGAAGGGTAGGCTAAGAATTGCACCTCCTCGTCCCAGTGGAGGGATCGCACGACTCCTGAGTGACCACCAGCCCAAACAGAGTGTATCGTACAGGGTGCCATTGCATCTGATAAATTGCATCTGGTGAATAACGCCACATCACCCCTGCAAGAGTGATAAAATGACATTTGCGTCAAACAAGAGCTATATGCTGAACCTACTCATTGGAGCCGACAAACAGCCCAAGTCCGCTTTCTGCTCTCCGTGTAGGACGCCCCGTAATCAGATAATCAGTGACCCAAGTATGCCCGTGGTCATGCAAGGACGGGCTCCGAATATCCATATCTAAAACCTGGTCAAGCTGAACGTTTGCCAGCACGAATGAGAATTGGCCAGTCAACAAAAAGCACCCACTTCGTTCGACCAACAACTAAACGTTTCCATATCGCTGGCCGCCCAGATATGCGTTCCGCGCGCGTTGCTAATCCACCCACCCTGCGAAATGCTGCATCCCCAATTTCCGACATGTATTACAGCTTCATCTTCGTCGTCTTCCAGAGCACTTGAGATACTTATTAATCCGTCGGACGACGTTGATAGTAACATCTTGTCAGAACTCAATGTGCGTCCACCACTGAGGAAGTGCACTGCAGTGATATCGTCAGAGTGGGTTGAGCTATGAGACCGTAATCGTGCTGAAGGGTTCCGCGGATCCCTTGAAACAAGAGGACAACAAATGAGATGTTGGTAACACGTTTTGAACTCGATGCAAGGCCAACCAGTACAAGATAAAAGCGTCCTCTGTTTGCAAGTCAGTCCCCGCCGAAACAAGGAAACCATCATCTGATGCATCACAGCAAAGAAGAGCGCGTGATCTGCCCGATGTTCCCACTGGCATAAACAACGACTTTGAGCAAGCGACTGCGGTACAAGGAATACACATGTTGGGGCACCCACTTCTGATACCGACCGAGCCACTTCTTTCATCCCATGCTATCACACAACCATCCTTGCCGGATGAAAGAAGGATCTCGCGTGCCGAGACGCCGAGGCGCTGTACAGTGCGCAGCTGGGTGGTCGCATCATCGTGGCCCTTGAGAACACGAATACTCTGCAGGGTAGCTTTGTCGAGGAGGTGAACCTGGTTAGATGGGGATGATGCCGAGGCAGCGTAACAGCCGGCCACAGGTGTCAGCGACAGGACATAGCTCTGTTCTGGGAGGGATGTTTCGTGCAAGGTCTGAGTTGTAGTGTTGAGAGAAGATGACGAGCGGAGCGACATATGATGAGGTGGACGAAATAAGAGGCGGAGAATTTCCTATCCCGGATATGTTTTTCGGCGATTGCCGGTACACAGCAACTGGTTTCACTGTACCGTTACCATCACACTCAGACTTTGTGTATAACCACAGAAACACCCACACTCCTTTAAAATTTCCACTCGTCCACCAGACACGTCCTATTCTTATCTCGGAGACTACTTCGTTCTCAAAATACTCGTTCTCTTCAACTAGCCAGTATTCGTCATGTCCTCTGGTGGTATGTACCGTGTGCATCATCATCTCTAGGACGCCGTCCTTGACTTGGCCACCAGCTCGTCGAATCCACAGACTTCCACAACGTCTTGACTACGACTTGATCCCCGCACCTCTAGGTAAAACATGATACTCGACACTGTGGAAATAGATCATTAAGTTCCCATCAGATATTTCGCTTGCACAGGCTACGGAGAAGTCCCCTTTGCCTGCCATTATCGTGACTCCGTCTTCTCCCTTAGCTGAGACGCCCGAATACTACATCGCTTTTCTCACACCCCCCAAGCCCTCGCTGCGCGAGCGTTTCGCCCCCTTCGCTCCTTTCCAGGGGAAATTCCCGTTCAAAGCTAGGACCACGCTCTTTGTCTTTTTACTGTTCTTTATCATGGTTTGCCATCTACTTGCTTACTTTGCTGTCGATCACCCACCCTTCGACTTCAAACTCTCTGATATCGCCCCGCGTCCGGACACGGGCTCGCATGACACCTCGACCTGGAGCTTTGTATCTTTAAATCTTCAACATTTTTGGGACACCACTGCGAATGGGGATAGGAGAACGTACATCATGGAAGAATTGTCTCAAGCCGCCCATCGTTGAGAATTTTCATGTAATAATCCGCTTTTCATAGTTTTTGATGGCTTCGAATTCCCTCATTTTGATCAACAGGGGATGCTTTATGCCGTCACTCTGATAATCTATTTACCGTCGTTCAGTATCTTGTCGCTCGAATTGATCGAACTTGTTGTATGGTTTTACCGTCAGGTCATTCCCAGGCAGATCACCCTGTGAATGACTTCCCACACGCTGGCAGTTCCTTATATTGGTTCCGCCTGCTAGTAGAATGTGCCTTAGCATCAAATTTACTTCCTGTTTTTCCTCACAGGCCGCCGCGTTCTCGGATTGAATAGCACTAGTCGGCGAAACTCATTGGGAAAACACAGTCACCTTCGTCTACTCTTCCATGATAAGCTAGCGAGAGTTTTGGTGAGTAATGGCTCAGCGACAAGTTCCTAGTGGTCCAACTTCACAATGTTGTGTCGCAAATGTACCTCGGAATGGGATCACAACGATATTCACGCACAGTTCCAAATATTCCAGAAGTTATTCTAGCGCATGTGGAACATTTTGGTTCCCTTCTGGACCTGCATACGGCCGGTCCGGCGAGTCAGTCATCACTCCTCGGATGACGCTCACGGGGTCAAATTTCCGCTCTTAATAAAGGCTCTACTTGACTTACTGAGTCGATTCGTGGACACTGCAGCTTTTTAGCTCCCCGAGACTTGCGCGCCGTCCACGCGCTCTTCGTCTAGTTCCGGTCCTCATTCGGAACACCTGCGCAGTCATTCCAAGATTTGGCCCTCTGGTGTCGGTGAGTCGACCGACTTGACAGTTGGTATTCTGCGAGTTATGAATTCCAAATCCTTCATCCATCGTCAAGCAGCCCTGTCTGTCTCGGGTCTGTCGAAAGGCTCTGTGGTCCGTTCTACCACTCTTCATTTCATCTTCCTTACCATCGACAACCTCCATCACTGTCATGAACGCAGCGTCACAACCGCTACACAAAGCCGCTTTCAGCGCATCCAATCTACCGACCGGTGCTCTCCACACTGATTCGTCGTCCACATCCACGACGCCTGTAGCTAGCTCAACTGTTGGATTCGATGCCGCTGTGCTTTCCCCTGTCAGGCATACAAAGACAGTTTCTGCCATCGTAACTACAGGTCCAATGGCCCTGGACAATCATGACAATCCGATATCTGCCGGATCCGCTAGCATCAGTTTGGCCACTGATTGTAAACATAGTTCCTATGCGTTCAACCCATGGCCACCGGATTCTGCTATGTTGGACGCGTGCCCTATTCTGGCAGCTTCCTCCGCGAAACACGAAGACTATGCTGCGTGTAGCTCGGTTTCGTATTTGGCGCAAGAACACAGACCAATAAGAGGACCAACGGCCTCACTGACAGATGGGTGCGGAAGATGGTGTTTTCCAGTGCACTCTAGTGAAACTATGCCCAGATGTTCAAAATCACACTCTTGGCGCAAGTCGCCCACAGCTTCGCAACAATTACCTTGCACCAGCTCTGCCACTGTCACTTTTCAATCTCCATCATCGGGTGCTGGTCGGAGAACCCTTTTACCTACGCCATCTACTAGCAGTCATGTATATTCTAATAGCGCATCAGCCTCTAGCAGGTGTGTGCCGCTATCGTGACGTGCGCGAATGAATTGCGCTAAACCAGTGACCTCTAGTCTACTACCGATTCTCTTTCCAGTGCTAGGAGTGCTGGCCATTGTCGTGCTGGCCATGACAGCCGTCAGGTGCCGTATCATGCGCAGAAGGTCCAAAGCTATGCTGCCAATTTCAGACGATTCTGGAGCTATGCGGCAACAAAATGGCGCGATGATGATAGAAAAGACTTCAACAATAGTCGAACTCGGTCGACCGATAACATCCTATCCCACGTCGCCGACATACGCCTCCGAACACATCAACACGTATATTTCATGTGCTGGAGTGTCCTCCAAAATCAGTAATAGACAACTATCAGATCCATTTGTGGATACGGCGTCCTTGCGGACAAGTATTCATTCTGCGAGTATCCCTTCCGCAGAAAGTTTATCTACGGGCACGGCATCCACAGTGCCGGCAGATACGGACGCACATGGTGTAGTCGAGATTCCTCGGAACTTTATCGAAGCGAGTACCAGTAGCCTGGAGCTGCAGTTTGCTGCCCCTCTCGTAACGACTGGCGAACAATTGACGACGCGGTCACCATATTCGCCCACGTGGCACTATGATGGCCTGTCCTCACCATCATCACCTTGCTTTGAGAACGAAGATTGGAACGAAGAGCGACAGGGCGAAACGGCCTCTGTATCGCTGCGGTCTTCGCCTCCGACATCCCCGAAGCCATTTTACCTTGGGACTGAGAGTGCGCGATTGCGCTTGCATGCGCTGTTAGAGGAAGCAAGGAGAGTTTGAATGCGAGGCTGGACCTAGCGGACAAGTACACAGGGACTTTGCAGAGTAGAATCAAATAAAGTAGCTTACCTTCCTTTACTGTAAACTTGACATTATTCATGTCGCATACAGATACACCTACTCACTCATGTTCGCCTCGGGCATGCAAACCACGATGTTCAAAATGACCCACCAGACACATCGTTGGGTAAACTGTACCGTGACAAGATTCTCCGAGATGGACTCGTTCATTGAAAGTTTGTTTAACGTCGGATGGGGGATGACACGTCACATTTGAATAAACGTTGGTGTCTCGATCGCGCTCAGACTTTGTAAAGATGGGCCTGAGATCGTCAAACACCCCGAGTTCAATCATAAGATTCGTAACGTCGCGTGCTTAGTAAATGTCCACGGGTATGGAGGCATCATATTTCCAGATCGTGATGGTGAGGACAAGACTGGCAATACGATATTGCCAGTCTTGTCCTCGCGCTACACTGAGGGCGTCCAAGAGGCGGGCCTGGAAGTGAAACCTAGCTAAAGTTGCTCACCAAATGGCAACACGAAATTTGAATCCTGGACCAGAGTCAGAGGACAGAGGTATTTGCTAGCTATTCTGCGCGAAAGTGAGAAACTATCTCATCCAGATAGTGATCGTGTTCAAGCTCAGTTTTATGTCATGAAGGCTCGACACTACCATCAGCACAGCCACCATGGAGAGAGCCGTGATGCTTGGCTAGCACACGAGTTCCAAATGGACATGGATCCGGACTCGCGCCGAAAGGAGGTTACACCGAAAGGACTAGTGAGGGCTTCAACTCCCATCGGTGCTGTCGCTTAGACTCTATGGTGTTCCTTTCGTAGCCGAGTCAGCGTGCAACGAGACAAGGATCGATCGTAATTACATTGCACGATGCGTGAAGTGGTGATCGAGAAGCTTGCTTCGAATCACAACTTGCCCGCTGACTCGGACAAGGATCGTGGCCTGATAGGCAATAGATACCCGACTTAGAGGTACTAGGCACCAGCGTTCCCATCACTTGACATTCATTCGCGTGTGATGCAAATGCTAGAATCTGACTGGTGGAAAGAAGTCTCCAGACATGGCCTGTTGGATATTGGTCACGGTCTAACCTGATGATGCCATCAAGATGTTAGACAATGAGGGTTTTGCAATCTTCCCCTAACACCTGTACAGGCTGTACTTATTACCACCCCCTGCTTGCTGTTCAATGCCACTTTTCGTGTCGCAATCTCTACATCCTTCATTAAATTTCCATAGGTACTACGACATAATCGATGCTCATCAGCTGATATCATCTATTCTAAAGGATTGTAACATGAGAGGGAGGACCCTCAGGCATTCTTCGCATCAAGACCCCAAGCTTGATTTCTCTGCAAGCTTTGTAGATACCCCGACCCCCCAGCTTTGAAAAACACGATCCCTAATCCCACGATCCAGAAGCCGTACCAACCCAGACGAGACCACACCTCCATGGAGTCCGCGAACGATAACAACCTGAAAGGCGCGGCGGCAAAGTTGAGCAGCATTATGGAGAAAATGGTGCCAAGGAGGTCATAGACATGCTTGGCCCAGGTGGGTTGTGAACCTGGAGATGTCACAAGTGGGCGGAACCCGGCCCGGCACTTTCGAGCGACGTAGGTGACGAAACCACCAAAAATAAAGGTCAGATAATATCCTGTCGATATACCATGCTGGATGCTGCTCGTCAAGGTCGCAGGAAGCGAGCTTGTTTGAAGCTCACCCAGAATGCACTCGTGGCAGCGGTGATCAACGTGCTGCTTAAGCCCGGCTTTCTACCCCTCGGAGTGACACGTTTGTAGATGCACTCCCTAAGCCAGATATTCGTGTTTATGTTCCACGCGTCGAGGAAGGCCTTGGGGTTCGAGGGCAGTTCAATATCTAGTATCCTGACATTGGCAGCACCCTCCCAAAGAGACTCGCCTGAAGGCCCAAATCCAGTGAAACCAAGTCCGGTCAGGATGCATGCTCCCTACGGAGTATTCAACGTATCGCCCAATAGTATACGTCATTTCCTACCTCCGTCAGGGTCCACACCGCGTAGAATTTGCAACGCTCGGAAAACCCGAAGAATTGGAAGATAGCGATCCTGATAGGTTAGCCAGGTTAGATGCACCATCAACGTACGTATCGGTCATACCGGTAGAAAAGGCTTCGTTCCACAAACCAGGGTGCTAACGCGCTCGTATACTTGTAAGAAGGATTGAGAACCACGAAGAGACCCAAGCATACGAGTCCCAGCACCATCTTGCGGTAAGCAACACGTTTTCTACCATCTGGGATCGCCCTGCGCGTCACCTTTGCGGATTTGACTGATTTGAACAATGTCTCGTCAATTAGCGATGCATAGGACGCGTAAGTGAGATTTGGTCCAACTAAAACACCAGGAAAGTAAAATCTGAACCACAAGAGTTGGTGGATAGACGCGGAGTCCAGAAGACGGTGGCTTACGCAAATCCAAGAAACTCTAGTGGTGTTGGATACTTCGTGACACGTTGCTGAAGCTGCCACTGGTCTAGATCCTAAAATAATTTAACATACGAATGGGGAAGGAACATAAAAAAGACCAACTGCTTGCGGTATTCTACCATCGTAAACGTTCCATGCGAAAGTCGTCAACTTCATAGCGAGAATCATTTGGAAGCGTGTGATATCCAACGTCTCATCATTCGGGTTACAGGCAACTCGGATAACGTGACTAAATGGGGTTGTCAGTACCCGGGAAATGAGCATCAAGGAAGACACACTTGATTGTGACATGTGCGATGACAAAGCTAGAGGGGTGTTCACCGTCACCACAAACCAAGTAAAAGGATAATAAGTCGAACTTGCATGGATACAATCCAGGGCATAGTAGAACTTCGGACGTTTGCAGCGATGGCGTAAGTTCCAACAATGCTACCAAGGAGTTGAAGGAAGCCCCATGGTAGTTGGAGAATGGGTATAAAGAAGATGACGGAAATGATTATATTGAAGGCGTGCTTGAGATTAGGCAGAGATGATGGTATTCTTATGAATAGGCTTCCGAAAGGATACGCGATCAGGAGACATGAAATGAGCTACGTCGCAAAATAGGGTTGGAAGTGATGGCCTATAAAGCTGGACAACCTGGAATACGTACTTTAATCTGCCAGTTGATAGACGCTCCAGTCACATCTTTCATCTTGTCAAGGATTCTAGAGGAGACTGGCAAGTGATGGTCGCTGCTCAAGGGAGCTAGACCCCACAGAACCAAAAATATACGAATGTGGGCTAGCGGTCAAGAATGCTGCCTTATGCCACGTATTACCGCATCGACGCACGTTGATGAGAACTTAGAGGGTACCAGTGCCTGTGCTGTGTCGACTGCTACTTGTAGACAAGATAACATATCGGTATAGTATTACGCATATGTAGCAGCCGACGCAATATATAGAATTGGCAGATGCGCCTTATGATCAGCTTCCAGTACTACATGCCCGCGGTTCCGTATGCGTACGGCGGGTGCTTTATACCGATCTAAGTTGGCCTACCAGCCCGTGGTATGTACCTTACATTACAATCGCCAACTACACCCACTGAGACCGACAGGGTTGATCAAGTCCCGAGGCCGAAGCGCACAGCTGGCACTTGGCTGGCACTTCCACACACGTGAACGGCACATCTTCCACGCTTGCCCATTTTGGTAAGTGTTGTCATCGCGTGCGAGCATTTCAAATCGCAGTGGGGAGCTCAAGTTTATAATAAACAAGAGGAACACGGGTGTGGCTCACTCACTGTGGTACCCAGCATCATAGCCGCAGACATTATGGCCAAAAGTACCTTGTCGTTTTCCCATGGGACCCGGGCGGTCCACAAGAAAGCGCGAGAGTGGGATGAGGGTGGTCGATTCGAGGGCACGTGTGCGTGGACGGTGACATCCACCTTCTTGAACACAACGCGACGACATACACGAATGTCCACGTTACGGACGTTTGTTGAGAATCAACACCTGGCACACTTCCACTTGGAAAGAGTCATGTTACTGATCTTACCTTTTGATGTCCATGTGGTGGACGTTGAATGCGGCTTCAATGATTGAAAGGATTTTTCATAGCTTCATGGACGTCAGCTAGTTCAACAAACGAATCATCTTGTACATAGGAAGGGGTGTACACAGTACAAAGGATTGAGTTAGACGAGAGTGTCTTGCACCTCTAACACTCAGCGATGAGACGAGTCTCTATCTGAAGGGTAACAATGGGCTCATGTTGATCCTCAAAGGCCTATACTGTCAATAATCACTCCTTTTCGGTGGGAAACTCTTGAGAACCAAGTCCAGTTAGGACCTTGTTTACAGGATCACTTGGGCTGACAATTGCGGCTATACACCGTGAAATGTGAGAAAGATATACAGATTCGGTAGGAGGTGTTGTATCATGCCCATTTAAAAAGCTTGAAATCACATGATGGACTGAATACCTGCAATCCGAACCAATTTACCTTCAAGTTGCGATCGATTGGAAGAAATTTTCAGCTGCCGTGATCATTACTTGGACCTTTTGAAACAAATGTAGTTGTTTCAGGCAGTGCGTGTGAAATTTGACTACATAGTTTGACGAAAGTCACATTTTCGGTCTTGTGGGTCAGGGTAACTTTGAACACCGTCCACCACTCGCTCGTCAGTCGAAGCTGTTCGTTGGCGTGATGGACGCCCTGTTTACTCCTCTGGCGAATGCACTTGGAGCGTCTATTGATCAAATCAAGGTATGACTGGCCGTCAGCCTTGCAGGTCGCCATTTTCACCCATTTTCGCATTGTGTAGCTCATTTCGTGTCTCCTCATCGCGTATCCTCTGGGCAGTCTGTTCATAAGAATACCATCATCTCAGCCTAATCTCAAGCACGCTTTCAATATAATCATTTCCGTCATCTTCTTTATACCCGTTCTCCAACTACAATGGGGCTTCCTTCAACTCTTCGGTAGTGCCATTGGGACCTACTTTATCGCTGCCAATTTCCGCGGTCCTAGCATGCCCTGGATTGTCTTCACGCAAGTGCAATTGTCGCTTTTTTGCCTGCATCTTACCGACGCTCTCTTAGCTTTGTCATGGGACATCTCACTGTCAAGTATGTAACTCTTCTCGGAATTGTTTCTATTGGTGTTGACTGTCCCTTGTAGCCACATCATTCGAATAGCCTACGACTTGGGCTACGAAACGTTTGAGGTCACGGGCCCTCAAATGGTCCTCACTATGAAATTAACGACTTTTGCATGGAACGTATATGATGGCAGGAGACCAAAAGAAGTTTGTCTGTTCCATCCACCCTCCTTTATTTTGTTTCACTGACGACATGTTGCAGGATCTGGATAAATGGCAGCTACAGAAACGGGTCGCGAAATACCCTACATTGCTTGAGTTTCTTGGATTTGTGTAAGTAACTGCTTCCTGCGTTTGCGCCGCTGATCCTCATATAAATAGATTTTACTTTCCTGGAGTACTAGTTGGACCGTATCTCACTTACGCGTCTTACACATCACTCATTGACGAGTCGTTGTTTAAATCTGTCGAATCCACGAAGCCAGCGCGCAGGGCAGTCCCCGATGGTAGGAAACGCGTTGCTTACCGCAAAATGGTGCTGGGTCTTGTGTGCTTGGGTCTTTTCGTCGTTCTTGGCCCATCTTACAACTATGCTGCTTCGTTGACACCTTGGTTTGCGGAACAAAGTCTGCTCTATCGGTAGGATCGTCGCCAAGGGCAATTATCCGGCTAACCCAGCGAACGTATTAGGATTGCTATTTTCCAATTCTATGGATTCTCCGAGCGTTGCAAATACTATGCCATTTGGACCCTGACGGAGGTAGGGAATTATTTGATATTGGGGTGCGATTGATTAATCAGCGCGGCAGGGCGCAAGCATCCTTACGGGGCTTGGTTTCACTGGATTTGGACCCTCTGGTGAGTCTTTATGGGAGGGTGCCGCGAATGTCAGGATACAGGACATCGAGCTGCCCTCGAACTTCAAGGTCCTATTGGATGCCTGGAACATTAACACGAATATCTGGCTTAGGGAGTGCGTCTACAAACGCGTCACTCCCAAAGGCAAGAAGCCAGGCTTCCGCAGTACGCTCATCACCTTCGCGACGAGTGCGTTCTGGGTAAGCATTAAACGCGCTTTCCGGTACAATGTTGATGTGTGGTATGCAGCATGGTATCGCGATCGGGTACTACCTGACGTTTATCTTTGGTGGCTTCATTACCTACGTTGCTCGCAAATGCCGAGTCGGGTTCCGTCCGCTTGTCATACCTCCCGGATCACAACCCACTTGGGCGAAGCGTGTGTACGACATGCTGGGCAGCTTTGTTACCATCTTGTTGCTCAACTTTGCGGCTGCACCTTTCATGCTGTTGTCCCTTGGGGATTCTATGAAGGCGTGGTCTCATCTGGGTTGGTACGGCTGCTGGAT
Organism: Boletales sp. KT-2023a; assembly: GCA_038090395.1. NCBI lineage: Eukaryota > Fungi > Basidiomycota > Agaricomycetes > Boletales > Boletales sp. KT-2023a. The sequence goes on along the minus strand of JBBPMP010000105.1, from coordinate 34,097 downwards.
CGTGGGTTTGGGTCTCGTGTTTTTCAATGCTGGAGGATCGGCGTATCTTCAGAGTTTGCAGAAGAATCAAGCCCGCATCGTTGATGCCAATAAATCAGAGACCCCGTCCTCTCATGTTGTCGCACCGTTAGAGCCTGCTTTGGCAGAGCTGGCGAAGGGTGTGAACTAGTCTATCCGGACACAGAGACATAGCTAGATCTATGAGGTGCTTGTGTATATGATCATCGTCAAAGTTTACACCTTGCCTTGCCGACGATACATCTCAGATGAAAGAATCTCGGCCATTGGCCCGCACGTCATCATGCATGAGAAATGCGTTGTGTTGGTGGGAATTTTCTCATGTTCTAACTACCAAGAGAATACGAACGGTTTAGGCATGGCTCTGGAGAAGTTCTTGTTTTTTTTTCTGTCGTTCAAGTCAACGCATCAAAGGAACGACGATCCCCTTGCCTTAGGGTTAGACCGTTCTTGGCAATAGTGCGATCAAGGCGTGTGACGTGTTAAAGACACTGAGTGAGCGGACATGGAAAGATACCCACTGAGCCCCCGTTGCCCAGCCATGCTTCTTACATACACTGCACATGCAGCGGGTTGATGGAGATGAGTGGCAGCGCGAGAACGAACTGTGAGCGTTGTGTTCACACTGCTATCCGTCCCCGGTGGACTGAGAGATATGACCCACTAAACGAGAAAAAGGAACATGAGATGAATTGCGAATTGAGGTCAACTGAGATGGTTTGCTGATCTGGATGGTTCTGGCGAGGAGCGGTGTCGGTGCGGCGAGCTGATGGGCCGGGCAGGTCCGGAATGTCACACGTGTTTGGGGTAATATACATAGCATTCTCGTTGGGCCTCTACATTTACTTTCACCTTGTCCCGTCGAGTCCTACGCCTCCTGTGATCATGAGCCTGTCAGTAGACGACCTTGTCGCTTCGCTCTCTGCCAACCACATCGGCCAGGAGGCGACCGACCTCGCCACCCTTCAGGTATATCCATTTCATTTACCCCACACCCCTTGCGTATCTTACCCTCGCCTTCCGTCTAGTCCCAGCTTGCGCAGGCGCTCCTGACGCACCAGCTCTCCCTCTCATCGCATCCCCATAGCACCCCCTTTGCGCACGGCGTCGTCAACGTTGCACGACGTGATCCGACGAATGTCCAGCACTGTACTACCCCTACCTCTCGGACCCCCTCCTCTGCCTCGTTCACCTGGCCCTTGCCCGTCCCGGACCACCCAGACCACTCTCGTCGGCGCAGTGCTTCGCTCGCATGTCGGCAGAGCGCCGATGACGGCTGGTGTGACTTTGAAGAGATGGACGAAGAACGCATCGTGGAAGACATGATATCGTCCGATTCGCCACGTTCCGCAAACGCTTACCTATGGTCCCCTTACAGGGGTGACATCCATGATGCTGCAAGGTTCCTTGCCGCCCCGGCTCCAACCCCTATCTCCTCGTCAAGTTTGACCTCTCCCACCGACTCGTGTGCTTCTTCTCTCTTTGCTTCCACCGATCCTTTCTACATGCAAGCAACCCAGACCACTCAACAATCACATGCCCCTTTTCTCAGCCATGTTGGAAAGCCGAACTCGCATTCGCCTTTTATGGTCGGCGTACCTTCTTGGCAGTGATGCAGGTGGCCCCAACCGGACGGCATTCTATGCACCACCACATACTCTCCGTTCTCGCCGGCTCGGATGTGTACAATTTATCCTGACATCGTTTTCGCTGTAACCATGATCACCACTTCCTTTTCCTCTGCCTCCCATCTCCTATCGCCTCGTCTCGTGTGCTTCCTGTACTGAAATGAATGATAGAGGGCTATCTGAGCCACCTGTGGCAGGGCACTGCACCGTGGCGCTCTTCCCCAAATACTACTTTCTCTGCTCTCCGCCTCAATTACTTGTACACGTTCCATTCTTTGGACTGTTGTTCCTTCTCGCCATGTACAACCACCTCTGTGATTATCTGGTTTCACTACCTAATTATTTTCTTGCCTACAAATCTCTTAGCATCGTTTCCTGTCGCACGATATCAATTACACCTTACAGTCATCCTGCTTTCTTCTTTTCCTTTATCAATCGGTGTCGTTAGAATTTGACTCTATCATAATCGAAAAAAAAAGCATGGCTGCGCCAGCGAACTGTGCCACGGAATTCTCGTTCCGAGAAGCGTGTTTGCCAAACTGACAAACAGGCGTTGGCCCCAAATTCAACGAAGGATTAAACTGGCGCCTTGGAAGATCATGAGATCCAACTTGTCATAATATCTGAGACGGCAAGCCGTCCCCGCCGCATTTGGATCTATTGACCTTGTTCGTCGGTGTCATTGCGCCAACTTGACGCCTGCATCGTGCCTGAAGAGTTCGTAATCATTTACGTTTTAACAAATGACCCTGCGGCAGAAGAGGAGCCATGGAGGACCTTTATTCTCTTGCCAGTCAGCGACTGCCTTGATGAGCATGACAGCATCTTTTCGCTTTCGCTATCAAGCACCGTACCTCGGCTGTAATCGCTACCAATGCAAAGATAGCTTGGAGCGATACGCGTGGAATCCTGGCCCAATCAGGATTTGATGCATCTGTTCGGGCGCACTGGAGGCAATTACGCCAGCGCACTGGTGGGCGACCAAGTGTGACACTGCCGCAGATGGGACGTCGTCACCACCATGTATGATTCTAAGAAGCGTCGTGCCGCGACACTAGCGGAAGACACCAAGGTCTGACGTTCATTGAAACGCGTCTGAGCTTCTGCGGAGGCCGTTGTGGGTAGAGATCGGCTTTCAAGTCGGAATTCTTGGCGAGGATCGAATTACACGGAACGGAGGCTGCATCACAAGGTTCAAAACGAGACATGAGAACTGGTACCCAGCAGAGATTTTAGAAAAAGCCCGAGCGATAAAGACAATCTCCCTTGGGTTCAGAACCAGCGCTTCGTGGAGAACGGACTTCTGATGTACAACCGAGGTGATAAAAGGAGTTATAGTACAAACAGCTGGACCGCTCGACACTGACCGATCAACTAGGTGTAGCCGTAGGTCGAGGGTATGAGTATAACGTGCTAGAATAAGTCTTCAAGAGTCATTTGCTTTACGATATCCTATGCGAAGGAGGTTGTGAGGATCACCAATTTGGCCACGTGGGGAGATAACGATGAGACAGACTGTGTTTGAAACCATCTGCGCGAATTCCTCAAAGCTCAGTTTACCATCCCGATCATGGTCACCTTCCATTATCGTCTTATCAACTATCTGTTGGAGTTGTTGGTCCTAAAAACGAGCGTGTTGAGGTAGCACGCGAGAAGTAGGAAACACACCACACCTTGAGGTTATTACCAACCATCATTTTGAGAACGAGAAACAGTTCCCCGTTGGAGATGAAGCCATCGCGGTCGACATCATAGACTTTGAAAGCGACTGTGTGTGCAAGGTAAGACCAGGATAATGGGATAGGTCCTGAGACGGACATCTGAGCTTTTCCTCTCTGCCACCTCGGCTACTGAACGCACTGAGGCCACCCACGAATTCTTGAAAGTCTACGGTCCCTCCACCGCTAACGGGAATGGGCAAAGAGTATGAGTGTGATCACGCGATACGCACTCTTCGTCAAAGATGGCAATCATCCGTGACGCCAACGGATTGCTTGCGATCTGGGGTATTTGCAAGAACTCTTCGCGGTCGATGGACCCTGAACCGTCACTAGAGACGTGTGAGCGGAAGTAGCACCACGATAGATGAAACGCATACCTATCGAGTTTCATGAAGCGTTTCTTGAGACGTTCTAGCTCAGCAGAGGTGACTCGTTCGCCGTGTCATTCAAAGTGGCGAGACAGTGTGTGTGGATCGACATACAATTGGACCGCTTTTGCATGTCCTCCATAAACTGAGACGCTGTTCACCAGGTGAGCCAAGTGCAGAGCCATGGCGCCGAAATACGATACGGACGTGTTTGACCCATGATGAGCACGCTGAGGTGGTGGCCAAGGGTAAGGGTCGCGTGAGAAAGAGGTTGTTGGCGTCTCGCAGGCTGGCGTTGCACTTAAGTATGTACGTATGGTGCGGTCATGGTCGATGTTCAGCAGGTCAATCGCGAGGACGGCGTCGTCTTTTTTTGCCCCATCGCCGACCTCTTTTCTATACAGAAATTCGACGAGGGTCTTCCATTCGCATAGCCTCAATCCTTGCCCGTTTCAGCAGTCATCCCCTGTACTGACCCTCTCCGACGCCCAGCGCCGCACCATCTATGCGTTGTCCACGCCCCCAGGAAAGGGCGGGGTTGCCGTCGTCAGAGTATCAGGGCCCGACGCGCGCGACGTCTGGAACGCCGTCACGCGTCCCGTGAGCGCGTCGCTCGTTGGCAGGGCGCCCGTTCCACGCCTCGCCGAACTTCGTCATGTGGTTCATCCTCTTACTGACGAGAAATTGGACGACGGCCTGGTCCTCTTCTTCAGAGGCAAGTTGACGTCCCCCCAACGAATATAAGCCGTCTATTAATACCCTCACTTAGGACCGAAATCATTCACCACCGAAGACGTCGTCGAATTGCAGATCCACTCGGGCCGAGCGGTGCTCTCTTCCGTTCTGCAGGCACTGTCGAGCCTTCCGTACTGCCGGCCAGCTGGTCCGGGAGAGTTTACCCGACGTGCCTTTGAGGGCGGGCGTCTCGATCTCACTCAGGTAGAGGGCTTGCGGGATCTCATTGATGCCGAGACAGAGGCACAGAGACGTGTCGCAGTGTCGAGCGCAGCGGTACGCACTTCCCATCGCTTTCAGTGCTATGACGAACCATAATAGGGTGCTCAACGAGCACGGTTTGATGCTCTTAGAGCGCAAATCCTCGATTGTCTCATGCATGTCGAAGGCTTCATCGACTTTGGCGAGGATGTTGACGAATTGGGTCAAGAGCGAATACTTGAACAAGGTCTGTGTAACCTGTCCGTGCGCATGCGCCGCTTCACAACGGTCTCTAGCTCGTGCACGCGCACAGGGTATCATAGATCACATTCAGTCTCACTTGTCCGACAATCGTAGAGGTGAAATTTTGCGGTCTGGAATCAAGCTCGTCATCTTTGGGCCCCCAAACGTCGGAAAGAGCAGCCTTTTCAACTTCCTTGGTTCGTCTATCCCGCACGTTTCACTCTACATGTTCAATATATTCATTCCAGCCGAGAGAGATGCAGCCATCATCTCTCCGATTCCCGGAACGACGCGAGACATCCTCAGTCTCACGCTGGATATTGGTGGTTTACCCGTCGTGCTGAACGACACTGCAGGAATTCGGACTACGACGGACGATGCCATCGAGCGAATTGGGGTAGAGCGAGCCGGTAACGTGTGAGCCTCGTTCCGACGTGTTTCAGCCCAATTGTGTTAAATGTGCCAGGATCGAAACCTCGGACGTCTCGATATGTGTCCTCTCTGTTGAAGAAGCGATACCGGGAACGACAGAGCGACAAGGCAGGATCACCATACCACATGATGTCATCTCCCATTTAACACCGGAGACACTCTTCATCCTCAATAAATCCGACCTTGCTCCGGACGTGTCCACACACGAATTGCATCAGGGTTTGAATAATGCACTGTCTCTGCATACCTTGGGGGATGCGCGACATTTCTGGAGTATAAGTCTTCGTTCTAGTGAGGGAACACAAAAATTTCTAGATGGTTTGATGTCCGTGCTGGAGGAGAGATATGCGTAAGTGCTTGACCAATGACCATCGTCCCCTTCCTCATACAAGTCACCCAAGTTACACTGAAACGATGTCTCTCGAAAATTCGCCACTCATTACTCAGGCACGCCATCGAGACTTTTTGGTATCTGCAGTCAGGCATCTGGAAGATTTTAAGTCGTTCCGTAAGTCGCTTGGTCCCTGCAGAGACTTCGGCATCCTGAATTAATTTAAAATAGCGCTATCCCAGATTGACATTGCCGCAGAGTCTTTGCGATACGCGGCGGGAGCGATCGGGGCCGTTTCTGGTTCAGATGTCAGCACAGAAGAAGTTTTAGGCGCTATCTTTGGTTCCTTCTGTGTTGGGAAGTGACGTGTTTGATAGGACATCGGCAATATATGTCTTAACTGAAAACCTGAATGTATCATTGAAAGGGAATTCCCAATCTATTAATAAAATTTCGTGGAACCAGGACAAAGCGACGATCCAATACGACATCCCAAGGGTAAAACGAAGAAAGGCGGTATACTAAGAAAGGATTTTAAAAAGTACCAGACTCCATCATAGAAGACGGCCAGGTCTGGACAATATCCTCGGCGCGCTTGCGCAACCTGTTTCTGTCTCCATAAGGTATCTCATGTAGTTCAGACAGCTGTTTGATACTTTCACGCAATTCCGAGGTCTGAAGGCGCCATGAGTAAACCTTATAGACACTTTGAAACTGAACTGACCGTCGAGTCATTTCGCAGCCGGTCTTTCAGGGATTCTATCTCTGCAACGATAATGCTCAACTTCTCCAGATCCTACATTGAAATGAGCTATAATGAAGAGCATCTTGCCTAATGGACAGGCTCACTTCGTCACTGACGCGTACTTTGCCCTTGACGAGACGCTGCAGGGCAACAATCCAACCATTCATTTGCTCCGTGTTGAAAACGAACGTCGTGTCTGTCACTGCGCCCATATCACCGGCCTGGCTTCCGGGCAATCGGTCCGTGTGGATATCGGCGGATGGGATATCAGGCGACTGGCTCGTGATGTGCGTGCTAGGTATGGCGCTGGGAACTTCCTCTGTGGTGGACGCAGCACTGATGGAGGCAGTCGATTCGCTCGGGTTCGGGCTCGGTGCTCTGTCGAGCTGATCGAACGGCACAAAAAAGTCCTCGAGGTCGACCTGAAGGATACGCATTCGCAGATCAGCGTCGAGGCGACAGCGAATGTCACGAAAAAGGACTCACCCGTTTCGGCCGGGCGGTCTTGTCCGTTCGCACGACCGTGTTCTCGCCAAAGAGAGCGTTCAGCCGTTGTTCGAACTGGGCCTTGCGAGAGAGATAGGGCCTGAGCACCGCCTGCCTAGCAGCCGGCGGATTCGGCACCTGCCACGCGTCCTTTGCGTGCGCCGCTGACGGAGGCTCGGACGCCTTTCCGAGAGTGTGGTTCCGAGAGTTCGCGGTACTGTTGCCCTCTGGCGGACCGACGCTCATATAGTCGTCCGCAGAGACGGCAGGGGTGGTCCGCACTGAGCAGATCGTAAACTCGCCATCCCCGGTGATAAAGTCCAGCTCCGCATCCCAGCTGACCGGTGCTTCGACCGTCCCGAGCGCGGCATCGATCAGTGTCGCGTTGACATCATACGGGATCGGTTTAAGTCGTTTCACACGCAGCTCCGCCTGCGGGACGTCCAGCCGGGAAGGCGTCGTGCGCTGCGACTGGGTCTCGGACGCGTCGGCAGAGTGCGGGATGGCCTTCGTGCCCAAAAGTCGTCGCGACGAGGGCTTGTGCGCGAGACGTGCGTTGAACTCGCGCTGCTCGTCTTCCACGTCGGTTGTCTCTACATCTGTCTGGGGGTGCCGATCTGCACCGCGAGGGCGACGAACCAATGGTGCTTCGATGTATCTGTTCGCATCGAACGTGCGCGCGAGTGCATCCACCAAGCTCATCGCCTGGGTACTCGCACTGGTGTGTAAAGGCCGCCTCAAAGAAACATGTTTCGATCTATAGTCTTGCGGCGCCTTTGTCGTAATGAGTACACCATCAAACCGGGCTTTTTTAAGCTTGGAAGGCTGTGCTTCGTAAGAAGGTGGCTTCAGTGCTGGCTTGACAGTCACGTCCTTGTTGACCGTGTTCTGTGCATACGTTGGCCCGGGCGACCCACGGGGTCGTTTGTTTCCTGTCATATTTTGTCCATCCTCCTCAGGCTCAGAGTCCGGGACTATTGAACCTGCTCTCAAGGGCTTGAGTGGAGTCCAAGTTGGAAGGTCAGGTAATATGACAGATTTTGGGGCTCTTGCTTCATGCATAGCACTGAGGTCAGAGCCCAAGGCAAGCAAAGACTCTGTCTTGTCCAAGGAAAATGTCTTGGTGATCATCATCAGGGTTGTAAATGAGCAGATTTGCACAGTGAAGATACCTCCTGATGGTCAGACCTATTATGTGCAACTGGAACCTGAGTTAATTCAAGTTGCTTTGGAGTACTAGCTGTTATCAATGATAATGTTGTCAGCATTCAGCAAACATGAAGGAAAAGGGGAAAAAAAGAGGAAAGAGCAAGATCAATGAACATACAGTAAGATTGCAATGGTAGTGGTTGATTGGGTATTGATGGTGTATGCATGACTTGGTTTAACTGCTGGGGACTTAAAGATAGAGCCATTGCTGTTGGAGCAATGCTTGATAGACATAAAATGTCATGCTCAAAGTAGATGAAAAGAAGGTTTGATTCTTACTTGTAAAGTACAGCAACACTGATGAACTAGGATGGGATATCACAGCTGGAAATCAGACCTAGGTTTCATCATTCCATGACAAATTTAACCTACCCAAGTGACTTACAAAATTGAAATGTGTTGGTAGTGAAGAAAGAAAGTGTGGGAAATTTTTCACGTGAGCTGTCAGCTTATGTATTGTATTGAAATTATTTGTTTATTTATATTGTACACTATTTATGTACCAGATTTGTCAGCATTTGATTATGTAGCCCTTACCTATAAATAGAGTAGTAGTGTTACAATATGTACTTTTCCTTTCTCTTCTGGATTTATCTTTTTATCTTTCACACCTGCCATGTCCCATGGCCATTCTTGAATATTCTGGAACTTTCTTTTCTTATGACATATTTCATCTCTTAGATACATATGTCTTTAGCTCTAATCTGTTTCTATCTTGCCTCATGTCATTCTTTTCTATCCTGTGCATCATGATGGCATGATCATTGGCATCATTAAACACATTCCTTGTGACTCACCCTTAGGAAGGCATGCATACATGGACAATGATATTATATATAGACATGCACTTTATGTAGACAATTTTCATTCACCCATTGTGGTGCATCATTTGACTCATGTCACTCATCTTGCCTGCTTCCACCTATTTTGTGCTAGTTTTTGGTCATAGTTCAGTAGAACAAAGTTAGAAATAACCATGCAGTGCTTACATTAGCTAGCAAGACACTGCAAGCATTGATCAATACCTGATCACAGAAAATCATTTTTAATTTATTATTATTATCCTAATCTTTAAATTTAAATTATATATACATTAACATCTTGAATCATGAACTTTGATCAGACACCTAAGGGTTAGGATATTCTTTAACAATAAATTCAATTTCTTTTAAGAAAAGAATATTAAACTATAAGATAATATTTTTATTACAAGTTTAATGATGATAATTGGGTAATGCTTGCAGTGGGAGCCAATGTTCAAGTTGAATAGTCCCTTTGAAATTGCTGGACATCCAAGTTGCACCAGCAGTTTGCACCTCACATGATGTTTGATGCTCTTTGATGTTATGTGGGTTTGAAAACTCAAGATTCATATATTACTTTCCCTTTATTGAGGTGTTTTTGGAGACAGTTGTGAGAAAGACAGTTCACATATAATGTGTATGGCTGTAGAAATGGTCATGTAAAATTGCATCCTATGTATAGTTATGTAGCCACTTTCTGAGAACACTATTACACCATTAATATTGAGTGATCATTGGAATATAGACAAACAATATTGTACAAGTCTACATTCATAACACCTTCAAGAGAAACTCTAAATAACACACAATTGTAATGCTGTTGCTTCCTTTGTAATCAATGGTCAACATTCCAAACAATCAAATCTCTCCTACCAAGCCCTCAAAAAGGGGGGCATCAAAAGCCAACAAAATAGCATACTCCTATTAGTAAACTTATGAGGAACAGACCAAATATTGGAAATAGAAATAGATGAACAGAGTTGAGGATGAAGAGGAAAAATCCAGAGAATAGATGATTAGATGAACATACCTTGGTAACACTAGGACACACCTCAGCTAACTGAACAGCTGTCTCTTTCAGCTGTTTCTTCAAACCACAGATACTACCTTTTGAAGCAGTGTCAGTTCCCACCTGACCCTCAATATCCAGACATCCAACCCAGCACCGTGCAAGGGCATCAACAATTGTTGTAGCCCATCCTCCAATTCTGGGAGCACAGGTGTTAAAAAGGATTGACAAACTAGATAAAGAAGCATGGTGAAGTGCGAGATCTGCTGTGCACGGTTTGGAGTTGTGACATGACTTTTCCTTGTTATCATCCGGAGCACTTCCTATTTCATCGGCAACAATTGGAAGAGGCAAGGAAAGCCACTCCGCCAAGACAGGAATAATACCCTTAAGGAAACGCACGCCACATATCCCGAGTGCTGACAAAATGGGTGGTAGACTTTGTGCCGCTGCAATGAGAGTTGGATTGAAAGACTGCTGCCGCGGCGTGAGCACCGGCGGAGAAAATTCCGGAACAGAAAAGGTGTTTGCATCCATGTGTTCCAAATCGGCAAAGAGATCAGGATTAGGGGCTGAAGACGTTATGGGACGGAGAAAGGCAGGTGTATACACGATCACTGTGCCGAGAAGGGAGGAAGAGAGAAGCGTGGAAAGTCTAGAGAAGCGGGTCGATAGAGACTTGGACTGCGATGGGGACAGACTTTGTGTGAGGCTCGTGTCCCGTGGACCTCGGAGTTCGGTGTCATGTTGCAAAATGGAGTACGAAGGGAACATGGAAGGTGTAGTGATATCAATTAGCTGAAGGGTGGCCATGACAACTAAACGTATGAATTCTGGTGTTGAATTGTCTCCGAGGTATGACAAGGAGTTTGTAAGGGACTAATTCAATAGTCAGTAATACGTACAAACAAGAGAAATAACTACGAAAGCACGAGAAATGTTACGCACGGTGAACATTAGTGCATCCACACCTGTTCGAAGGAGTAAATCCACAGGTACCGAAGTCAGCATATTAGGAACCAGGCGGACACCAAGGAGCTTGTAGGGTACTTGGTAATCGTCGAGGAAGGTCATGACTGGGGGTAAAAAAAGCGGCCATGAGGTTTCATGTACAGCGGACTAATTGGCGATGAGACAGGGCTATCAACAGACAGGACCATCGGTGAGCTGATATACCAAACCTTGGTGTTAAGGAGACACCAGCGGATGACCTCGTCTAGACCTGGATGTTCTTTCCATGGTTGCTCGTTATACGTATCCTGTACGTCTGCTGGACGGGGCAGGATCCGTGCTGTGCTTATATGAAGCCGTGGATGCGGCGTCGGAGCAAAGAGGGGTTTAATAATGTGGGTCAGAATGTGGGCGATAAGTTTATCCGAGGCTGGGATTCTGGAAAGTTGAGCTACCAAAAATTAATCAGCACTTCGCAGTCGTGAGGAACGAGATGATATACCAGATGCGAGTGAGCGTATTGCAAGAGAGGACCATTGAGCGACTGCCGTTAACGGGGCAAGAACACGAACATGGTTAGCTAGCTCGGAAATCGAGAGCGCAGAGACGTCCAACGGGTCCAGCCGGTTGAGGGAGAGCTCCGTATTGACCCTCCATGTGTTCAATTCTGCTAGTGGGGCTATCTCGTCGTGCCGTGCAAACGCAGCTGGGACCACGAGGGAGTCAAGGGTAGCGGTCATCGGCATCTCTGAAAGAACCTGCAAATTGCCAGCCATGAACGCGTCCTTGCTTAGTATGCTGTAGAATTGTGCTTCACTCACCTAAACTGATATTATTATCACCAACAGACCCTTTTATTATCGGCCACCCCACAACCGTACAGACCTCGCTGGTCTCAGGTGCTTCGTTTGCCCGTTTCAACCCCACCGGGCAGCTTCTTGCGGCTGCACGTAGTGATGGATCAGCCGTTATATGGGATCTCGACACGAGGGCGACAGTCAGGTGGTGCGAAGGTCATGTAAAGGGTGTCACTGCCATAGAGTGCGTCCAGCCGGCATTGTAGCTCGTGCATGGCACTCACCGTCGCAGCTGGTCACGCAACTCCCGATACCTCCTCACTGCTTCCAAAGATTGGAACGTCATCGTATGGGACCTTGCGTCGCCTCATGATCCCCCTCACAGGCATACAACCATCAGATTCGATGCACCAGTGGTCGCGGCAAGCTTCCACCCGAGGAACAGGTGAGCAAAGTCGTCAAAGTTCACATGGCCCGTCTTGACGATAATACTCTCCGTGACTCAATCCCAAGTCGCGTCATACTTTCCCTCCTAATCACAGGCGAAGCATATATTGTCGATTTACGAAGCAATCATCGCGGTCGGTTTGAACTATGCGACGAGGACGACAGCGACGAGAGAGCACGGTACGTAGTTTTTCTTTGCTCTCCATCCCGAGTTTTCGGTGTCATTCCTCGTTTCTTACCCGAACAGACACTCGTGCATAGGCTGATATTCTCTGTTGTGAATGCAGGCCCATAATGACATCTGCCCGATTTGATCCAACTGGAAAACACGTATTCGCTGGCACCTCGGCGGGTACAGTGTACGTGTTTAATGTCCGGACAAAAGGTGTAAGTGGACCCACCTTTCATTCCGATTGTCGACTATGTCGATGTCTTGTCCGAAACTTGAAAATGGATTTAACATGTTTCCCCGCAGCTGATTGCACGCCACCGCATAACTGGCGCAGGGCTCATCAAGGGCCTTGAGTTTGCCAAGGGAGGTCGGTGGGTACCGAGTAGCATTCGAGTTATTTCCTTCCTCTCTGATCAACTTCCTGCGCAAAGGCGTCTGGCAACGAACTCCTCTGATAGAACCATCCGTCAGTTCACGCTTCCAAATTATCCTTCACCCCCTCCATCATCAGCCAGAAACGGTGTTTCGTCATCTTCCACCTCTCCTCCAGTTGAAAACAATACTCGACAAAACCCAGACGCTGAACTTAATGGTGTAATGACTCATGAAACTGGCATTGTTTCTGTGAACGCACATGCTATACTTGAGGCAGAACTAGAACCCACACACAAGTTTAACGATCCAATATCGAAAGTCGCATGGCACTCGATGTCGTACAGTCCCGACGGAGAATGGTTAGCAGGAGGTATGGCATCGAGCAGTTACCGTTTTAAATTTGCGTAACCACTACTCTCCACTTTGGATACGACTTGCAGGCGCGGCGGACCCGGCAGCACACAAGATTTACATATGGGATATCTCGAACGATGGTCAGTTTGCGTCCGCGTTAGATGGAGGAAGAGAACCATTGATGGATGTTCATGTAAGCATCTTTCAATCATTTTCGCTTTTATTTATCCTCTGCATGACAGTGGCATCCATCTGCGCCGCGCCTTGCCTCCACCACCAACCAAGGCACTATCCTAGTCTGGCATAGTCCTTCTCCTGAAAGATGGGGAGCATTCGCAGGTGGATTTGAGGAAGCAGATGAGAATGTTTGGTATGAAGAGGGAGAGTCGGAGTTCGATCTGGCGAGTTTTCCGGAAGTCTTGTGTGAACGAACTTGTAATCTAACCATTTGAAACAGGAGGACGAAACTCAGATTGCATTGCGAAAAAAGCTTCAAGAAAATGAAGATGTTGATATTTTGGGTGGCATAGAAGGTGACATTCCACCCCTCGCACTAGTGCACAACTAACATCCTCCAGAAGTAGGAGGAACGGAAAACGAAACTGGTCTGGGGACAGGCGATCCAGATTTTGATTGGGCGGACGATGAGATGGACGATGATTGCGAGGGATGGCGAATGAAGATTATCATGATCGAAGGAGAAGATGGATTTTAAGAGTGACCATCGGAGGTCTATGTAATTTTACCATTCAAACAGTAAGAATGCAAGTCCCCCGGCGGTATTTGAACTCCTTTACATTTTATCTGGTGTATGATAAATCGATAGTCTAATGCCGTCAACTAGCAGCGTCTTCCATGTCCTTTCTCCACCGTTTCTGAATCTCGATGGTTTCTCCGAAGATCTTATACTTTGCATCGAGGAGCTTCTGGACCCTTGGCGTTGCAGCAGGAGCTACAAGGGTACCCGGTAGGGTCATCTCAACCTAAAAGCGCAAGATGTCATTACTGCCACGGCACGAAACGCGAGACTCACCATTATCTTCCACATCTCCTCGGCCGTTGTCACCTTTTCAGCAGCAATCCTCGCCAACATCGCTGCGCCAAGCACAACGGCCTCTGAATATGATGCAGGGAGAACAACCGGGACTCTGCAAACGTCGGCGAAAAGTTGCATGAGCACAGCGTTACGCGCTTGTCCCCCGGAAAGGTAAAGAGAATTGATATTGTGGCCCGCGGCATTCATCGAGTCGACTATATGACGTGTCTGTAAAGCAATGGCTTCGAGGCTCAGGTAATATTTCTTGGACAGATCAGCGATGGAAGCGTCCTGGGGGTCATAAGCATGTGATCTGATGGGCAACAATTGACGCACAAGCTCGAGTCCAATTATTGAACCTCTCATACGAGGGTCCGCAATCGGTGACCTGTTTCCTGCGAAGCGGGATAAGCAGCCTAGCACGGTCAGAGTGTGTAAATTGCGTGCCATGAAAATCTGGGTAGAAATGAACGTCCTTTGTAAGCTCTGTGAACGATTCGACTTTATTCTCCTGGCATAACTTTCCAAGCACTTCGAGAAGGACTTCGGAGGTCACGAACGCGGCACATCAACGCCAAAAGTGCTAATCAGATTACTGTTAGACTGACTTTGATGAATATTCTTCTGTTCCTGTTTTGCCCGCTCTTGAAGCTCGGGATACGCGGCGTGAGTAGTGATCACAAAGTCGATGAGTTGACCAGTTGAAGATTGGCCGCCTTCATTCATCCACCATGCAGGGAAAGCAGCATCCTTGTCACGAATTTAGCTCCAAGTCTGTATAAAGAGAACAGCGGCTCTCACTCTATATGGGCCCCAAACACCCTTGACAAATATCCCTTCTTTGCTCTGGCGCGGACTCCGTGAAACACTGGAAAGAGAAATGATCTAGACGGACCTGCACAATGTGACATGTGCTTGTTCCCGCCACAGCAGCCAGCCGATGACGCGACTCATCGAGGATGGGAAACGCCGACAATCTCCCGTTCTCAGTGAACCGCGCCCCGACTGTACCCATCCAACCCGCGTATCTTCAGTGATCGTCAGCGTACTATGTTTACTGGCATAGAAAATACTCACGCGTCGATGAGGCCACTCCCAACAGCTGTTCCCTTCAACAAACCAAGGTCGTTTGCCGCCTGCTCGGTAAGGCCATGCCCAATGGGTGTCCCCGCAGGTTTGACACGACCTTTGGCAGCACCCAACTGAACCCATTCACCACCGTCGATAAGCTCCTCGAGGCCAATCTGAGTGAAGAAATCTTCTTGCCACCCTTTGTCAGGGACGAAGGAACATTTGCATGTCGTAGAGCAGAACGACCGAGTGTTATCTCCGGTGGCCTTGTAAGTGAAGAAATCGGGAAGATCGAAAAATTGGCATCGGGAGAAGCGAGTTGCATCCATGTTTTTCTTCAACCATAAGATCTTCGGCACTTCCATCTCCAGCTGTGGGCGGAGATGAGCACGATCTGACAAGACACTTGAATGAAGGCATACACTCATCGTCCCGCCAACATAGTTTAGAACAACGGATCCAGTCGAGTTGATGAGTTCGGCTTCCTCCTCGGCTCTATGATCAGCCCATAAGACGATGTTTCTTTCGCCAGTGCTTCCAATTTCTTTCCCCTTTGTCACGGTCACCGGGTTTCCTTCAAAGTCCGTGACAGCGAGCGAGCAGGTCGCATCGAATCCGAGACCTTTGACGGCACTCTTGTCCACGCCAGACTTTATCAGAACATTCTTCACCGCGATACAAATCTTGGACCAGATGTCCGTTGTTGACTGCTCGAAGATCCGGTGATCGTTCTCATCGCGCCATGTCTTTGTATCCTGGGTATCAGAGGCTGCAATGCGACCGCTGGCACCGACAAGGCATGCTCGTGCAGAGCCTGTCCCAACGTCCACACCAATGTAGTAGTTTTCTTTAGTGCTCATGATCGAATATCGAGTCGAGGAGATTGAAGGGATGAGAAAGAGCACGAGGTGGATGCTCCACAAATATTCCTGTCTTTTGGAGCCCCAGCGACCATCATCGATTCCCACTCGCCATTTTTCGGGGTCATATCGAGTTGGGTGCTGTCTGCATCCATAAAATCTTATCAAAGTAATCATCTCCGCAATATTTGTTTTGCTTGTGGATATCAAACCGCGACTTGCACCTTATCGTTGACTTCAACAAGTGCTCAACGCCAAATGTCTTCAACAACGCGCCCAATCGTCTTCATGGACATAAAAATAGGAGAAACGCCTGCAGGACGTATCAAAATGGAGCTTTTCAGCGATATTGTTCCAAAGTACGTACTCTATTTACTGCCGAACACGCGGCCGACGTGACCCTACGTTCAATCAGGACGGCAGAGAACTTCAGACAGCTCTGCACTGGTGAATGCAGGTGATCCTAGTCTCCTTCGTATCGAGTGCCTCTCTAATCAGGTCAAGGACGTGATAGACGGGACGCTCGTCCACAAGGCTACAAGAATGCGACCTTTCATAGGTGAGCTTCCTGTGCGTTCAAGACTTTAATTGACAATGAACATAGAGTGTATGGCTCATACTAGATTGGATCCTTTTGATTGCTAACACCCAGTCAGAGTGCCCAACTTCATGTGTCAGGGTACGCTGTCGCTTTGCCGCAGCTGCAAAACATTGATCACTCTTCGATAGGTGGTGATTTCATCAATGGGGATGGTACTGGCTCTTTCTCGATATACGGGAAAAACTTTCCAGTTCGTTGTGATACAACGCCAATCATGTGAGCCGGGACTTAGCCTTTTAACAGGACGAAAACTTCCACGAGAAACACACGGTTCCAGGTCTTTTGTCGATGGTATGACATCTACGAAGTTCTCATTTTACGCATTCTAAAGTCTCCCAGGCAAACTCTGGTCCAAACACCAATGGTTGCCAGTTCTTCATAACTACAGCTAAATGCGACTTCCTCGATGGGAAACACGTCGTATTTGGTAAGGTCATTGACGGCATGCTCACGCTTCGGAAGATCGAGAACGTACCCACGGGTCCCAACAATAGGCCGAAACTAGTCGTCAAGATAACAGGTAAGTATTCTCTTCACATGTCAATTAAATACTTACAATGACGATGTTTTCAGAGTGTGGTGAAATGTAAGATAAAGGGAATATGTTTGGCTCATCCATCATTGTGTCGTGTATCGTGGATGCAATGTTATAACATCCTTCATTTTATTTGACAGAAATGAGACTCAATGGTACTATGACTTCTGATTCCCCAGGTGAAACCAGGGACTGTGTTTATTACATGCAGATCTAATCACGATTAACAACAAATGGTACAACAACTACAGGCTGGCCGAGTTCAGATTTTGAGTATCTTCATTCATGACGCCGGGAACTCTTGGGGACTAATGCCCAGACAATTATCACGAGAATCAATATTCCTACGAGTCTGCTCGGAATTGAGTTCCGAATCACCAATGCGGATGTCCTTCACTTACATGGGTCGGAGAGTCGCAATCCCTGCCTTTGACGCAATTGCGCTCGCCAAAAAGGGCACGATAGCAGATCCAGTATAACCCGAGCCTGCAATCCAGCCGATTGCACCAGTCGGAAGCCAGCGAGGGAGTACCATACCGCAGTGGTTCATAGCAATCGGGTACCTCGGTCCCATCAACACTCCGATGGCTGCGATCACGACGGCATCCCCCTCAGTGAATGGCACGAACCACACGATTAGCTCGAGTCTACGGGAAGATTAGCGTATAAGCTCCTGCATCACAAACGTTACTCACCCAATCACACATACAACGTAAGCAAGCAGCGATAAATGCTCGCCAATCTATCCAGAGATCAGCTTGTAGTTCTGGAGGGATGTAGGTATTCAACCTTCTTATTTACCCATAATAACGCAATACGACCTACCGTCAATCCTGTCTCCATGTCAGCTCATTTCTTACAGAAAACGAAGGACGAACCGCCAAAAAACCCGGTTGAGATATATCCTGAAGATATCCCTCCACCCCTCACTCTGATAATGTATGTCACAATCCACCCTGAAGGCGATCCGTAAATAAAGAAGGTGGTGAGCATACAAGGAAGCTGATGTTTACCTCCTAACGTAACCTCCGCCCCAACATAGAACAGGGTGAATGATGCAAGAAGATGTACCTCCTTGAGACCGATTATCTGGCGGAAGTGACTGTTCGTTGGTTTGCTTTGGTTCGGATGATATCCCGATTCGGGAAAGACATTTTGAATGAACAGTGTAAGAGCAGTGAGTGATTGATTTTGCGAGCATGTCTGAAACAAACTTACCTTCTTGTCTTTTCAAGAAACGACAACGAGAGCTACCAGGTCGACGAGTGCTATCCCGAGCGAGATGAAATAATGGAAGTACCAGTGATCAAGCTGAGCAAACTGAGTAGCAACCAGTGGAGAATAGAGGACTCCACAACCTGATACGTTCGTATCAGTACGAATCGGCAGTATGCGAGAGGTTTGTTAGTAGAAACGCACCGTATGCTGAGCTGAAATGGCAGTAATAATAATCAACGCAAAGAGCGACCAAAGGTAATATCACTTGCCAGCCATAAGAATTACTATCTGTTTCTGCATTCTCTTTGAAGGATGCTACGTATCCGATGGACTGTGCAT
Source organism: Boletales sp. KT-2023a (assembly GCA_038090395.1). Taxonomy (NCBI): domain Eukaryota; kingdom Fungi; phylum Basidiomycota; class Agaricomycetes; order Boletales; species Boletales sp. KT-2023a. The sequence goes on along the minus strand of JBBPMP010000105.1, from coordinate 15,412 downwards.
TCTAGATACACCCGTATGCTCAGCAGCAAGACAACAATCCTTTGAAAAGTGCGCCCCTGTAGGGCCACACCAATCCCGTTAACGAAGTATGTGAACACAAACAAAGGGAACGGGGGTGCAGAGCATGCAATCCATTAACTTAGCAGAAAGAGCCTCCGAAGATCAGTGCAAAGTATCACCATAGTGAGATCACAAACCTATGACTATCACCTGAAGAGAAATTACAACGGGAATATCTGAAAGTGGGCCGAAAATCCGTTACCTTGCTAAACCCCAACTTTTCAGTCAGAACTACGTTCGCCAGCGCCCCGGTAATAAAATCTTAATACATTGACATCTCATACCGCAACGGAGTCGAGGGACGTGTGCAAAACGCACCAGGCATGCAAAAATGAATATCAGAGACCACCGCGTACCCGATCTGGGTACGCATCACCCTATTCCATGGACTCCTGGTTGGAAGAGACGTACCCCAAAGACGCGTTGCAGTCGTGGCAACAGCGGCACGATGGTTCCGTCGCTCCATCCTTCGAGATAGGTGTACCAGAGAAGGGTTACAAACCGTACGTATTCACGAAACTTCAATATCTTGAGTTTTGCCCCGGGGATTGTGCAGGCGTCGCGATCGAGCACTGTGCGATTGGTTGGAGCATTGGCGAGCTCAAAGTCTTCAGAAAGTTGACGCAGAGAGTGCCCAGGGGAGGGACAATTAGATGCAATGGGGTTCAGAGCGATTGAGGCATCCTCAACAGAGAGACTAACTGTAGGGTGTGATACGGGATCCACCATTTGGGAGGCAAGTGAACCGGTCGATTGTTCGAGCGGATTTTAATACGACCGAGCGAATGCCAGGCTCACCTGTTACAAATCGTCTTTCGGCCAACGAACCTGATATTCGCCAAAGATAAGCACACACCCGAACTTACAATATCGTAAAAATGGTAAATTGAGATGGAGCTCCTGCGCCATAGGAGTTTCAAAGGCGTCGATTGTTGTACTTGTTGACAAACAGGTTTATTTACAGTTATGTTGAACAAATAGGATGTCATCTAATTTCCGTCTTCAGATTATCTCTGACCTCACTATAGGCGTAATAGAATCAATACCTCAAATGTGGAGCCCAGAAGATTTATGTAGTTGCAAACAAGATGTTACTGTGTCTGATGTTAGATACATAGTCACTCACAAAGCTCGGATTAGCCATGGCAGGGTCGTAATTGCCATAAAGTAACGTACTAGAGTTCAGATGCTGCGCTGGCAGTCCCTAGCCTGCAAAATATGATGGACTCTGGTGCCTTATCATGCTTGTTAGACCATATGAGTTATAATTCAGATAGTAAGGTTTCGTGTATTTAGTTAACATCAAGTTGCTGGAATTAGCACGATGCGGTCCCGACGAGTCCGCTCGACTTGGCTGTTCTAAAGAGAGTATTCGTTATTGCATTCAGTAATCAGCACAAGTCGACAATGTAATTTGCGCTTCAAGCTCAAGCTTTTGCAGATATTTTGTGTCTTTCAAAGTGACCTCTCTTGTGGCTCACCTGTTTTCAGCCATTGCTTGCGATTTGACACCGAAGCTAGATACTTGCGTGTGCACATTATGCGCGACTGTTTCGAGTAACCTCAATTCCAAGCATGTAAGTAGCCCTCTATTAGCCCGAGGCAGTAGAAACAAATGCCTAGATCAGACGACGTTCGCAACCTTCTGATCGAACAAGAAACTTCACCTTGAAAATACCTGTGATAGCACTTTCAAGGAGGAAGATGAATGTGGATGGGACATCTGAGAATAGGTTATCTGCGTACTCTGAGACCTATTCGTGATTTTAATTTCAAGTTTCAGGGAAGAGAGAGGAAACCCGGACTTGGAGGGAAGAAAACTTTGCCACTCGTTTGCAAACAGCCCAAGTTTGTGCTCCTGAGGAGGTCCGAATTAGAGCTGGATGCCGGGGACTGAGGACTCTGGAGGTGAGGCCGGTGACAACCTCATCGCAGTTGTGAAAGTGTAGTAGCGCTGCCAAGTCGTTGACTTGTTTCGGATAGTTATTAGCACATCCGAAACAAGTGCAAGTCATAATGCTGAAGTTCACGGTATATCCAATCTGAACAACTTCCAAGCTATCCTCCACCATTCCAACGCACTACTTCACGGTGTACGCAAAGTGTAATAGAACAGCCCTTCGTCATCGACATTCGGCGCTACTGGTGGGGGAGCACGATGAAGTTTCAGTCAAGACCGGAGGCAAGTCATCATCTGTCGGCTCGTTCAGTATTGCTCTGACATATTACAAATACTCTTTCCATCCGTGGTCACAGCGACGTGCGGCTTATTGCCCTCATATACGTATACGAGTCGTTCGACCTTCAACAATCCTGCTCGTTAACACTAGCGCCTGGCATTTCCTCATTGCAAACGTGCGATTGGCATCATTCACCCGTTTGCTAAGCAAACCCGAGTCTAGCTAGAATACCCGCAACGCAAGGACAAAAACAACCTGCACACGGTGATCACTGAAAATAATTTCATCAATTCCACGCCTCCAACGCCACAGTTAACGAGTATATCAGCAGGTCTCCCGCAAATGCCAATGATGAATGTCATCGAAGCCTCAGGAGCTTCGATTCTCATTCATTACTTTGACACCAGCTTCGCGTCTAGTTTGTGTCCTTGTTATCTTTAACTCATCATCGGCCCACCGACTCGAAAAGTTAATATTTTTCGAACATGAGTCTGGCGTCGTTAATATGTATGTATAAAGCCCGTCTTCTGAAGTGTCGACTGAATCGCTTGCTTCACACAATACAGATGGATCCGGTCTCACATACAGCCAACGTTGTCACCTCCACTGAGAAACCTTCGATCGCTCCCTGTGGTATTTTTACTAGGTGTCCCTCTTCACGACCTTCCGTGTCGAAACGGGTTGTTAGCACCACCCATACGCCTGCCACGGGCTCTGCGGGTAGTGGATCGCCTGGTTTCGACACACGCATTATCCCTGAGACAAACCCCAAAATTATGAAGTCACGGGAATATATGCAGCTTGTAATTCTTTGCTGGTTTATCTACCTCGAAGGTTGGAATGATGGAACAAATGGGCCGTTACTGCCTCGAAAGCAGCGGGCGTATGGGGTAGTACCGTTATGTTCAGCCCCATTGGCAAGCATTCTTATGTGCAATCAGGTCAGCTATGCAGTGGTTTTGTTGATATTTGTCTTTGCTTCTCTGGTAAGTTATACACTACGGAACTGATCATGGGATCAGAATATGCAATAGGGTTTTATCGCGGGTGCATTGGCGAACATTTTCCTCGCTACAAATTGGGATTCGGAAAAGTAACATATATTCAATTCGTGTTGAGACACTCGCGTCATGATTATTTTTAGGTAATGGTCACGGGTCTGTTATCTCGTTATGAAGAAGTTGTTATTCTTATCCAATCACAGGTCCTGTGTTCCAAGTCGTCGCGTGTTCTATTGGGTGTACTGCACCCCCCTTTCCTGTGTTCCTATTTGCATACTTCATCAATGGAATTGGTGGCCATGCAGGTACGGTACTTGGTAAGAAGGGTTTCCCCGCTGCTGAGCTGGACGCGTTCAGAATGCACAATCCGTCGGATATGTTGCATCCTTCAGGGAGAACACGGAAACGAAAATGGGTATCTTCATGGCTGGTAGGTGAATTTATCGATGGTCTCCTGTGCACTGAATACCTCCTCCCCGCTTAGCATATGGTGCGTGTCTGCCGACACACCTTGCCCAAGTTGCTGATAAATACCAGGTGGCGGGGCGCTCTCCTCACCCCTCGTGGCCACCCAGTTTTCCCAGCTCAGTTGTTGGTCGTTTCATTATCTCACTTCCCTTGGGATAGTATTGATCAATACGGTAACCCTTCTTGCTGTTTTCCGGCTGAAGACACAAGAAGGTATTTTTGTTCCAAGTATTCTTGTTGAAAAGCCTCACTCCCCTTCAAGAATGTCTCGCTCAAACTGGGATTCCTCCGGAACCGAAGCAAACCAGCGAACGTAGCCATTTCCGTCAAATAATGGCACTTAAAGAGGTACATCTTCTTGCATGCCCTGCTCTATTCTATATTGGAGTTGGGGTGGCAATGGGAGGTAAAAATCGACCCTGGAACTTACTGTATCCAACCTTTATTCATAACGCTACATTACTTAGGTTGGATTGTGACATATGTCGTCGATGTCAGGGGTGGGGGAACGACATCAGGATATATCTTCACCGGATTTTTTGGTGATAAATTCCGTTTTATACGTGACCAGCAAACAGTTAATGTAGAACAACAGGAATGATGATTGGCCGTGTCGCATTATTGTGGGTGAATAAAAAGGTTGGACGTCCATCTTCATGCACCGTGCAAGAACTGATTGTCACAGATCCGCGAACGCTTGGCGCTGTTCGTCTACGCTATATGCGCTATTGGGTCTGGATCATATATCATACAGGAGCCTGTCCGTTAATCTTTTGGTGCAGACTCGAGCTTGTGATCTGGTTTGTGCCGTCGTTTGTTGGTGATGCTGTTGCGGTCGCAATCGTCAGAGTGCTTATGGGTCCCATGTACCCCATTGCTATGAACCATTGCGGAAGAATATTCCCCCGCTGGCTTTTGACTGGTCAAGTCAGGCCGGATCAGCCCTTGTGCCGTTTATGGAAGGAGTCATTGCTTCGAAAGCCGGGATTGCGACGCTCCAACCTGTGTAAGCCAATATACTTTGCGGTGTTGATGACTTGGCACTGAATGTCGAGTAGAATGATAGGTATATTAGGTTTCATGACCGTCGTCTGGGCCATGGTCCCCAATGGTTTACGACACCATGATTAGGACATATCTAAAAATGTGGCTGAACGCGTAGACATACTTCGCTCATGTCAAGATCGCCAAGCGTTTCTCAACAACGGTGTACTGACAACTATGTATCACCTGATTCTTACTGTTACAAGTGTTCGTCATTACTACACAACTTTTGCTTCAACTTGGATCCAACTCCACAGGCCTTACCATCATAAAACGTAAGTACCTTGCAATTGGTGATCAATGCCACCAACGCCATGACACCTCCGCTGTCATCTCGCGGCACGACACATAAGACAAGTCCTTCTTAGCAAACTCAGAAGTATGAAGATTACCCTTGAAGTCGGAGATAAAAAGTGGCCGGCGATTCGGTAACGTCCTGGCGTGTTTACGCTTTCTGCGTCACTGTATACGGAGCTGCTATTGAAATCCCTTGATTGTGGCATGCGAGCTTCAAACGGCATCCATCACTTTTACGAATAATCTCGAGTCCAGGTCCTTGGTATTTTTAGTCCCCTTCGGACCTGTGGACCGAGACCTTTCTCGAGGCAGCCTGGGATTCGGTGGGACACACGACAGACTTTGGATATGTATAAGAATTCCCAGAAGAATTAAGCAGAAAATCCTCACTTCCCATACAGATGGACCTGAACTCTCATCCAACGGAAGACGGTTCAATCGCCCTTGGTCCTATCGCAACCAGATGTATCTCTCCTCGGCCTTCTATGCTCAAATATTCAGAAGGACTTGAGTCTCCTGATGCTCCAGCCACGAACTCTGTGAGCCGCGGATCAATTGGTCTCAACACACCCAGTGTTCCTGAGACGAAGCCAAAAATACTAAAGTCTCGAGAATACATACAATTCATAACTCTTTGCTGGTTTATCTACCTCGAAGGATGGAACGATGGGACGAATGGGCCACTACTGCCACGGATCCAACGTGTCTATGGCGTGCGTCTTTCTCTCTCGATCAGCTAGTAAGTGATGGACTCATGCACAACCAGGTGGATTACGCCGTGGTTTCATTGATATTCGTTTTCGGCTGCTTGGTACGTTATGTATTTCAGTGTCGCAGAACATGCGTGTAGATTCTAAAGATGCCATAGGGTTTTATTGTTGGCGCATTGTCTAACGTTGTCCTCACTGAGAAGTTGGGATTTGGCAAGGTAGTGTACATACTTACTGTCAGATTGAGATATTCGTATCTCAATCCTTCGTAGGTGATGGTCTTGGGTTTGTAATACCAATACTCGATAAACCTTTATGCTAATCCCCGCAGGCTCCTTGTGTCAGGTCATCGCGTACTCTATTGCCTGCACTGCACCCCCGTTTCCTGTGTTTGTGTTCGCATACTTTATCAACGGCATCGGTCTCGCGTTGCAGGTGTGGGGTTTTTCGAAGGAGCTTCCGTCTGTTGACCACGATGGATAAGTTTAGAATGCTCAATCTGTTGGGTATGTCGCATCATTCAGGGAGAATGCAGAAACGAAAATGGGTGTGCTCATGGCTGGTGAGTAAAGTTAATTGTAGACGTGACGTTCACTGACCCGTTCGCTCTTAGCATATGGTGCGCCTCTATTGAAACACGCTGTGTACATCACTAATAGTTATCAGGTGGTGGCGCATTGTGCTCACCACTTGTAGCCACGCAGTTCGCCCAGCTTAATCACTGGTCCTTCCACTACCTCACATCCCTTGGAATAGCATTGATCAACACCATAGCACTCACCGTCGTTTTTCGGCTAAGGAGACAAGAAGGTATCTTCATTCTAGGCATTCTTGTGGAAAGCGCTCACACTCCCTCACCAGAGTGTCTCGTCCAAATTGGAATATCTTCGGAACCAAAGCAGACCGGCGAGCACAGTCATTTCCGTCAAATAATCGCCCTCAAAGAAGTACATCTTCTTGCATTCTTCATTTTGTTTTACGTCGGAGCTGAGGTATCGCTGGGAGGTGAAGAATTAAATTGCTGTATGCAACGTACCTTGTTTACGGCGATATTCAGGTTGGATCGTGACATATATAATCGACGTCAGGGGCGGAGGGACGTCGTCAGGGTACATCTCGACTGGATTTTTTGGGGGTGAGTCTGTCGTTCTTTGTATGGGATCGCCTCACAGATAACAACAGGACTGATGATTGGTCGCGTCGCATTACTATGGGTAAATGAGAAGGTTGGACATTCTCGTTCGCCCATCGCACACGACTTGACCTTCGCAGATTGGTGAACGTTTGGCATTGTTCATTTACGCGATATGTGCTATTGGGTACATATCGTTTGTCCGTGATATAGGAACTTGGATCGCTAACGTTTTTGCAGACTCGAGATGGTGGTGTGGTTTGTGCCGTCCCTTGTCGGTGGAGCGGTTGCGGTTGCGGTTATTGGGGTGCTGATGGGTCCGATGTACCCCATTGCTATGAATCACTGTGGCAGAGTGTTCCCTCGGTGGCTTTTAACTGGCGCGATTGGCTGGGTTGCTAGCTCAGGCCAGGCCGGATCTGCCATTGTACCATTTATGGCAGGGGCAATCGCCACGAAAGCTGGCATCGCATCGCTCCAGCCTGTGTGAGTGATGATATAAACATCTTTGATCAGTGGCCTGACAATCGTTCTGCATAGGTTGGTGGGCATCTTGTGCCTCATGACATTGATCTGGGCTCTGGTCCCGAAGAGTTCACGTCGTCATGACTGAGTAGAAGTATTGACAAAATGCGTGCCAGTGGGCGTCAGGCCGCCCCGTCGCTTGTTTTTGGCGGACGGTCTCATCCCCTTTATGTACGGTGTAATTGGCCAGACTAGGTGTTCGTAGCTGCGGGTGGGTTGACATACTCTTAAATCATCGAGCACTGTAGATAGTAACTTGTTGCACGATATGAATCATAAAACTTGTAGAGGAATAAAAATCTATTCAATGTAGTAGGGATCGCTATATTACCAAACGAAATGCATCGAGGCCCACTGACAGTTATAAAACTGCATGCTGACCATGTCGATCATTCCACTCAAGTGAATGGTGAATTATTATGAACAATTTAATCGCACTTCGCATTCGAAGCGATGGTGCTTGCTACAGCAGATTGGTTTGGGCTAACTCAGCAACTCAATCGGCGCTCGTGGTGATCGGACAGAAGTCGATCGACCTCAAGGTGAAATACTTCGAGGGACGCGAGTATGCGTGGGCAACAATTCAATGGAAAGCATTGGCGGCATTCACGTCTGAGTTCAGAGTACGTGTGTGTTATTGGCGGCCAGCCATAAGTATGTTTTGGTTGGGGTAAGTGATACAAGGAGTAGTGAAACACGAAAGGAACGACCAGCTCTAGTCCGAGGAAGTCGTTACTCGAGCTGGTATCATGCTTTCAGCGACGCCGACGACCGGAACAAGATCCATGAAAACAACTCACTGTAGACGAGCTGACCCGAGTGGTGCACGATACGTTTGATTAAGCCATCCTTCTCCAAATGTCTGATGGCAACGCGCGCCAAGCTTCCATTGACTTTCAGTCGTTCGATGAGAATGCTTTGACTGATGAAGCGCCACGTTGGCACTTCCTTCATCACGCGGTCATACGTTGCCTTGTCGCAAATGACCAAGTGTTGGGCCTTGTCCTTGACCTTGCCCTTCGACCACTTCTTCTTCTTTGCAGCTTTTCCACCGGATGACGGAGGGGGTGCTTTTGCCTTGGCCTGAGCGATAGATTAGTCCATGTGCGTCATCTAGACGGCAGTGCATGCATCCAGCGTGTTTCCGAGGATTTACTCGGTGCAAAACGCTCCGCAGGGCGGTACAGGTATCTGTGAACTAGACTCACCATGATGTTGTGGCCTTGTCGTTGTGGTCGTCGAGGACTGTGGTGAACTCATTGATGCCTTCCTCAGTGAGCCACCGGCGATTCAAGCTCCGTTTGAATATGAATTGCTTATGTAATCACTGTCTATGGCTCGCTCCACGTCGCGCGTCATGTTCCACGTCCAAGACACGGCCAAATGATACATTGGTTGCTCCTGACGCTGCCCCTGCCTGGCCTCGCAGCGGTCGACAAGACGCACGGTGTTCCCCCTGCGCTTCAAGCCAAGTACACTCCCTCCGCTTCGGGACAGTGGTCGTGTTTGGACGGCTCTAAACAAATTCCGTGGAGTGCTGTGAATGACGACTACTGTGATTGCACCGACGGCAGCGACGAGCCCGGTAAGTCGCCAACGAGAGGACGACCCGGAACGCGCTGACAGAGCTAGGCACCGGCGCATGTCCCGGGACGACGTTCTACTGTAGGAACGTAGGACATATTGGCGCGACTATCCCGAGCTCGCGCGTGCAGGATGGGCTTTGTGGTCGGTGGTCTGCAGTGCGACAGGCTGTCGGAATCTAACCTAGCTTCAGAGCTGGAATGTTGTGACGGGTCGGATGAAGCACCTGGTGTATGCTCCAACACATGCGCTGAGATCGGCGATGCCTACCGTAAGAAGGAAGAAGAGGACCGTAAATTGCGGAAAACGGTGCGTATCGCAAGTGTCGCCGTCGCGTCTCATTCATTGTGTTTCAGGGCTCGAAAATACGGGCTACATACATCGCATTTGCACAAAAGGAGAAGAAACGCCTCGAGAAGCTCGTTGCCGACTTGGAACGCGAAGTCGCGTCCCGTGAAAGCGAAGTAGAAAGACTAAGAGGTGCGGGTATCGTCATGCGGCGAGGAGCTCGAGTGCTGACCCTCCGGAAGATATCGCTGCACGCGCAGAGTCGTTATCGGCTGCTGATTTGGAGCGAAAGAAGCAGTCTCGCAAGTACTTTGTGTGGTTTTTGTTTCCCTGTGTTGACACTTGAGATTATTCTTGTAGCACTCTACCAGTCGCTCCTTTCCCATCATATGGCGTTAAAGTCTTTGCAAAAAGAACACAAAAAACATTTAGAAAAGGAAAGGGCACTTGGCGACATCCTAGACTCCTTGCGCACGGGGTACAACCCAAACTACCAGGATATGGCGGTCCTGGAGGCCGTACGAGGTTGGGAATCGCTTGCAGGGCTTCCGCATATCAATGACGTTCGCAAGGGTGAGGAAAGCGACGGGGAGACGAAGGAGGATGCTCTCAGAGAGGAGGATGACGCAGAGGATGATTGGAGCGCGGAAGAAATCGAGAAAGAGCTTGATCGTCTGTTACGGACTGATCATGTGTCTCTGCTTTTGGAGCATGATAGAGTTGTTGCACATTCCGCATCAGAATCGATTCGTAAGCTCTCCTACAGGACTGTTGTTCCAAACGTACCGTTGACTGATGAACTTGGCCTTTTAGTTTTTGAAATATCTGCATATCTTCCTGATTCGCTTGTTCCACACTATCATTCGCTTCGCGAGACGCTACTTTCTTGGTTGGCAAAACTTGGCGTCGTGAGCGGCCAGTCCGATGTTTCCGAAGGTAGTCGGATGCACATTGGGGCCCCTCAAGTCCATACTGACGAATCTCTGTAGAATCCAACCAGGCGCGCCAGGCTTTCTCCGATGCGGAACGTGATCTCAAACTCTCGCGCGAGGAACAACAAACTGCGCGTGATGACCTGTCCGACCTTTTCAGCCCGGAAGGGTTTGGCCTCGAGGGCGAATGGAAGAAACTTGATGGGTTGTGTCTCGAAAAGAACACTGGAGAGTTCGTGGGTTCCCATGCTCGATTTGTCAGGTATTGATGGATTGGCTTATAGTTACACCTACGAAGTTTGCCTTTTCGACGAGGCACGCCAGAAGCCGAACAAGGGTGGATCGACATTTAGCCTTGGGTAAGCTGCAAACGGATGACATTTGTTCCAAACACTCGATTGACGTTGAAACAGTAAATTTACTTCGTGGAACACGCTCGCGCAACCCGGGGAAGTTGAATACTACACGAAGCAACGTTATACTCTGGGCACGAAGTGCTGGAATGGGCCTCAACGTAGCCTCGAGGTAGTCGTTCTGATGTCGACGTTTGTTCGATTTGCTGATCGCTCGTTTATACTTTTTATATATATAGCTCATCCTTTCGTGTGGCACGGAGAACGCGCTATTGACGGTAGCAGAGTTGGAAAAGTGCGAGTATCAGGTTACTGGTACGACTCCCGCCTTGTGCCGTCCGTCAGAGTTGGAAAAGTGCGAGTATCAGGTTACTGGTACGACTCCCGCCTTGTGCCGTCCGTTGGGAGACGAGAGCAAGAAGGACGAGCTATAGGTCAGCTGGATTAGGATATATCTATATTATCGAACAACGCCACTTTCCGCACTAAACTGCAACGCTCGTCAGGACATCGGGCTGTGTGCCTTTTGGAGGAAGTTTCGTGTGTGACATGCATCCAACGGCATCACGCTTTATCTAATTCACCATGTTGAAATTTCAAAAGGTCGCTGCTACCATAGCGGTGAGACATGGCACGGCAACGATGTACCCACCTCGGTGCGGTGGCAGATTCTGAAACACCGGGTACCCATATACTAGATGGTTCATACCAGCTCGCCCCACATCCACCTTCAAACGGTATTCCACCGTCGACATCCCAGTGGTGGCAACAAAGAGGGCGCCGGCCAATGACGCTATGGACAACCCCGTCGTTCAAGATCCAGGTTTGACGAAAAGCACACCGCGTACTCGACCCCATCTGCAGTCGCCAGATTACCGAGGTGAGACGTAGCACGTGTCGGTTGATATGAAATACATCATTGTGATTGATGAGTCGATGATCGCTGTACACACTCAATGAGCGCGGTCCGATGCTTGGCTTGGTCGACGACGTCCTATAGGTATCTGAGCAGCCTAAGGGGGCCGGCTGTATGAGCGTGAATAAGCGGGTCGATTGATCTGCCTGATTGTGTCATACTAACCGCAAGGTCATGATTTGACACATGGCACGCAGCCAGCGATAACTCTACTCTTGCCCCCCGCCATGTATACGCACGACACGCATCGAGCGCTGCGCGTACCCGAAATCCTTTTGATCATATTCAAGCACATCACAGACACCACTGGCCGACCGCTCCTCCCAACGCTCGCCGCGATCGCGCGGACCTGCCGGTCGTTCGAGCGCCACGTCGAGGAGATCCTGTGGCGCAAACTGCCCAGCGTCTCGGCCTTGCACCAGGCCCTGCCGGCCCACGTACGAGATCGAGACTTCCGGGCGTGGTCGATGGTAGGTCGCGCGCGCTTCTCTTCGTGGCGTGCGATGAGGCAGATTCATGCATGCGTAGACGCACCGGGCGTTTTCTGGCGCCGACTGGACGCGGTTTCGGGAACGCGCCCGTCGCGTGCGCGTGCTCGCCGAAGGAGGCGGTCAGGTCATGGATGGAGATCGGGGGCACGAACGGTGCTCCGCCGTCTTGCTCGCCATGGCTGCTCTGCGGGATCCGATTTTACTTACGCCGAACCTCCGCAAGCTGGAGTGGCGGACGAGCGACCCGAGTGCGGGCGTGATCAACGCGTTCATCGGTCCTTCGTTAGAGTCGCTGGCGATGGACGCGAAGCTGCTCGTCGCTCAGGTCATCCGGCAACCGCTCGGAGAGACCTGCCCTAAACTGAGGCACCTTAAAATAAGCGGCAATGCGAGATGGGCCGCTGGCACGCTGTCGAGCGTCTTGCGTGGGCTGCATTGTCTGGAGACGGTGGCGTGCGCGTCGCTGGACGACGACGCGTTCGTCCACCTCGCGCAGCTCGAATGGCTCTCCTGTCTGTCCGTCGACATGCGCTGGTCCGTACTCCATCTGGAGGTCCTCCGGGAACGCCTCGGCCCCGACAGCTTTCCGAGCCTGGACACGCTCCGCTGGAAAGACTACGACCTGGACGCGCTCGCGGACATGTTCCTCCTGCCCCCCGCCGCCGTGTCCCCGCCGAGCGTGCAGCTCGAGATCGAGTCGTACTGCACCGCGCCGTCGCTGCGCGCGTTTCTGCACGCATTCGCCGCCCGGTTTCCAAGCACGCGCGCGCTGTCGCTCGTGCACGACGTCGAGGCGGGGCGGCGGTTTGGCCTGCGGGCGGGCGAGCCTGGGCGGGAACACCGGCTGGACGGGCGCGCGCTCGAGCCGCTGTTTGGGCTAGGGGCGCTCAGGGCGCTGACGCTGCGCGACCTCGGGGTGTTCTGGGTGGACGACGGGCTCGTGCAGGCGATCGCGGGAGCGTGGCCGGAGCTCGAGGAGCTCCGACTCGGGACGGACACGGGAGTGCGGGGGTGCGTCACGTTTGAGGGGCTGCTCGCGCTGCTGGGGGGCTGTCCGCGGCTGCGGGGGGTCGGGGTGTGTGTGAACGTGGAGGACGTGCTGGGACATCGGGAGACGGGGGTGCGGCAGGGGTGTGTGACGGATGTGCGGTTGGAGGGGCGGGTGTTGGGGTCGCGTCGGAGGGAGGTGGATGAGCTGTTGAGGCGGGTGATGCCGGGGTTGAGGACGGTGGAGGAGAGTGTGGATGGGGTGACATGGCGAGTGCGGGAGGTGGGCGGGGTGGAGGACGAGGATGGGACGATGCGGACGTCTGTGTCGGTGAGGGGTGGACGTACTGTGCGTAGGCGGATGCGATCGTTGCGCGCGCGTGGGATATGAGGTCGATCAGACGCAGGAGAGTTTCTATTGTATCAGCAAGGATAAAGAAAAAAAAAAAGGTATAAACACTAGTACTATCGTACGTTGCATCGTTTTTAACCGGGCGAGAGCAAGGCAAGGTATGTACCACATTATTATGGACACCGAGTCAACCAGAGGAATCACAGCGAGAGGAGAAAGGAGAGGGAAAAAAAAGGAGGTGACTAGGGACTTGGCATGCCGACGACGTCGCTTGGTTCGCGGATACGCCGTTGTGCTCTGAGTTCTGGTGTGGCATCGCCCCTATCTCTATCTCTATCGTCACGTTCGGAAATGTTCGGGGCGGGATCGGGACGAAAAACACCCTCGCTTTCGGAATGATCCACGTCGCCGCAACATGAACTCGCCGAATTACGGGGACGTATTGTCGGCTCGTCGTCGGTGGTATCGCCGCCTTCAGTTTCTGCCTCGGTGGAAGTTTCGCTAAAGATACTGCTTGCGTCGTCATCACGGGTGCGAACGGCGCGCATGCTCGGTGTCCGATCTGGTGCGACAGAACCGCCGTAGGCATCGATAGCGCCCATCGCACGTGCGGGGCCAGTGGAGGCGGACGATGGGGATGATCGGAACTGTGTGGATGGAGTGCGTGGCAATTGTGGGGGAGGATTTTGGGAGGACGAAGGTTGGGGATGGGAATGGGAAAAGAGAAGGAGCTGCTCCGCATAGCGTTGCATTTCTTGTGGTGATATGACGAGGGTGAAATTGTTGAGGAGAAGAAACTGGAGTTCTAGTTGGTTGAGCTCTGCCTGAGGGAGACCGCCGACCTGAATGGATGGAAGAGGATGGAGCGGGAGAGGGTGGAGAGGGAGAGAAAGACAGACCTTGGCGTAACGGGAGTTGGTGTAGAAGACGTCACTGAAGAATTTACTTGCGACGGTGACGCCAGCGATGACGAGACGGTGGACGTTGTAGGAGTCTATGACAAAGGACCTGGAAGTGGCCTCGGAGGCTAGACGGGACATGCGGTCAAAGTAGACGAGGAGGGAGAGAAAGACCTCGTTGGTTGTGGGGCAGTACTTGAGGATGCGCAAGAGATAGGCTTCGAGGGAGATGGTGGGGATGTTGCGGGCGTGAAAGGTGAGGGCAGAGGCAGGATTTGCGAGGGCCGCGCGGGAGGCAGATGTGAGGGAGCGCCACACAGGAGGATGGGAGGCGGTGTCTGATGGGGTGGACGGGGGATGGGGGACGGTGAGTGCGGAGGCGTCTGGAGAGGAGAGGGCATCGTTGGTGTGTGCGATCTGGGAGAGGAGGGAGGCGAGTAGCTTGAGGAGTTCTGTCGGGGCGTAGGCGTGGATGTCGACGTGTGCGGTACCGGGGGAGGGGACGGAAGAAGCGGAGGAAAGAGAAGAAGAGGAGGAGGAGGAGGAGGATGAAGAGGAGGAGGATGAGAAAGAGGGATGAAAGAGGTGCGGGGGGGCGATTGGCGGAGGAGGACAAGGGTCGCAGGCCACGGTAGGAGGGACGGAAAACTGTTTTGAAGGAGGGTGGAAACGAGACCTGGCTGAACGAGAAGCGGAAGAAGAAGAAAGAAGCGAAATGTTTCTGTCGATTGTTCGATGTTCGGTCGGATTGACGAGGGCGAGCATGGCAAAGATTGGACGAGGAGGAGGAGGAAGATGAAATCCGTGAGAATTTCTGTGACTGGTCACGCAATCAACGACGCCGCGCTCGACCTCAACGACCAACGTCGACAATGGATATCGATACGGTTTGCGATTTGGCAATTGGAAAAAAGAAAAGAAAAAAGAAAACCGAGATATATTTTATATACTATGATGGGTTTCAAAGAGACTTGGGGTGCGGGTGTGCGCCGTACGAGAGCGGAATAAAACTCCCACGACTAAGCGACCCAAAGTGTGGTCCGTTCGTCCTCCTCGTCCTCGTCCTTCCCCGGTCTGCTCGCCAACATCATATTAATCTATATCTCTCTATTGTTTTTTTTTTTTTTTTAGCTACCACCACCACCACCTCCATCGCCCCCCCCCCCCCTCCCCCCCCTCCCCCTCTCCTCCTC